>SNQJ01S0017851.1:19301-29323 GCA_010110895.2 Picea sitchensis | reverse complement strand
TTTTCAATTATATTATAGATTATATTACATGTTGATCAACTGAATCAACTCAATTCAATCATGTCTAACATTTAATATCTTCCTATAAACACATTTCTAATACCTAATTATCAATTTGGTAATTTCCAAAATGTATGTATATTATGTATTAATAAAAACTTTTTTTACTTTTTTTAACTTCAACATAAAGATGTTATAGATGTTAATGTGACTTTTATTACAAGGAAAACATCATATGGAATACGTATTAATTTGTGAATAATGACTAGTGAAACAAATGAAAAACACAACATGGGATAGAGAGGGACATTTTCTTACTTTAGAAAAATGGTTTAGATTTGAAATTTTTAAATTAATTCTAGAGCATATCTAGTACTTCACTTTTAGGAACATCTAGAATATTTTAAGTGAAGAAATAAACATTTTGACATGTAACATATAACAAATAATTGTATTAAAAGAAAGATTTGGAAACAATGAACATTGCATTAACAATTGGTAACAATCCAAATTCATATTCAACCCACTTCAAGAATGAATGTGTCCAACTAATAAAACGTATCATAATAAAACGTATCATAACACATTTGAGCATCTCTAGTATAATCGCATTAATCATATAACTTAACAAAAAATTGTCATACTTATGTCAAAAGGAAGATTTTCATTTTATGACTGGAATCATGGGGAACTAAAAGGCACACCATTATAATGTGATTGAAACTATAAATTTCTTTTGAACAACTTCTAGGTTTTGTATTAATAAAGAAATATACAAAAAAAAATGTGGTTAAATTGTCCAAAATTATACTATCCCAAATCAAATTCAAAATTTAACCACAACTTACTATGGACATGTTGAAAAAAAAAATGAATGTTTATTGTGAATGATTTCATGTTCTAAAGAAATTAAGAAACTAACAAGAAATGGTTAGCTCCTTATTCTTGGCATTACTATTAGTATTATGAATTTGAATATCTTTAATGGTTAGTGTTGCCCTTCATTTGGCATGAGTGTTGTGCTAATGAATTTCTTTGTGACCCTTATGATTTTTGTCACAAAGGGATTTATATAGTGGGTGGGACTCACTTGGTTCCATGGATTATGATTAACTAGAGGTTTTGATGATGTATGGGTTGATCATATGATGGTCTAGGCTCCACTCCTTACTATATGGTGGTACTTGAGGAAAGCCCTAGTATGTTAGGCATTACATTGGCTTCATCATGATTTTGGCATTTCCGCAGTTCCCAAAAATGTTCACAACTCTCAAGGCACTAATTGTCATATCATAGGTATTTTTGAGATATTATTCATCCACAAACACCTCTCATGCCATGACACATCTCAAATATTGAATAAATCAACATGTTTTCACATTTGGAGGCATGTGTCACATGGTTTGATGGGACATCCTCCTCATAGGATGCATTACTTAGCCATTGGGGCTTCTATTTGGCACATGTGGACCTACTTGGGTCTCTATTGACTTGAGGAGGTGGTTGACACAATTTGAGGAGAATGGTTTCACATTGGGGACCTAACACATGACCTTTTGGAACTGATTTTGAGGATCCATCCACTCTTGGGGGTTTCTACTCATGGTTTGTTGAGACTTTTCACCTTAGAGAGATACACATCCACCTTGGAGGAGACATAGGAGGATTTCATTATATAATTCAAGGAGTTTGTTGAGGATATACCCACTTGGTGGCCTCTAAAGGATATATGTTACACCTTTGACTCATATTCTTCCTTCTTTGATAGAAATGTCCCACTCTCTTGGGTCTATTCTATCCAGCGTATTGCACATGTGGCTTGACAAATTCATTGATTCATGTATTGTTGACTAGTTAGTTGGAGTAAATAATTTTTTATTCCTCCTTAGGCTAGATATAAGGATCTCATGTGATATATTAGTATTATTCTATTGTAAAGGAAGTTGAGATACACTATATTTAAAGAATATTCCTTCATCATTTTCACTCATGGTTGTATTTATGGAGCTTCCACTCCTTGGAGCTTAATTGACATATCTTTCTTGAATCATATGATTGTGTAAAGGTTTATTCATTTGTGGATGTTGGTGCAAATTCTTGAATCTTCTATATATTGGGTCTTAATTGGTGCAGAAATATTGGTGGTGAAATTATCTAGTCTTCTACAATATAACTAGATCAATCCATTGAAGGGATTTTCTAGCATTGGAGGGAAGACATTTTAGGGTAACACCTCTCATTCATTTATTAGTTTGATAAGTATTTGGTGCCTTAATTTTTCTTTCCATTTTGGAACCTTATCATGAGTTCCAATATGTTTAAAAAGATAGAGCTTATCTTGTTGGTGAAGGTTTCACCCTTGAGGATCCCTTCTGATAGAGCCTTGGTCTTCAATGTGGATCTTGATTGTATGAGAGATTAATCTTCCTCTTGGTTCTAGTCTCTTATCCCTAATATTTAGATGAAATAGACGAATTCTTTATAAGGGTTTCCTTCTTAAATCCATAATATATTTTGATTGACCTTGAATCCATTTCCATTGTTGGATTCAGAATTGATATCTACTTCCTTCCATCACCTATTTTAAAATTGTAAAACCCTAAAACATTGTCTTACTAAATATACTCTCACTTGAACTTGTGCATCATTGCTTATATTTAGTAATCTCAGTAGGGATACTGCCCTTGAGCTAGAGGAGAGACAAATGAAGGTGAAGAGGATAGGTTTCTTAGGTGACAGTGGTGACCATCCTAATAGTTTCCCCTTGATTTTTGCCTTATATATTAGGGATTATATCATTAAGTATAGTTGGGAGGTAACATGTTGGCACCATTTTTAGGGATAAATCCCATTTCCCAAAAATTTGAAGGCTATGCTTCATGAGACATTTGTAAGAGTGTTGTATTGAATATATCCTTCCCCATGGTGACTCCATGAAGGGAAAAAAACCTTTTTCTTTACATATTTTGAAGACATTTTTGGGTTTAGAGGTGAGAACATCCATCAATTTTGAAGGTTGTTTGAAGAAATATCATATCGGTAACTCCACCATTGATATCGGTACAAGGTATGCATGGATTTTCGTATTTTAATTTTTCATATTGAATATTTCAAGTAAAATATAGATGCTACACTTGGACCTTTGGATTTTTTAGAAATTCTAGGGAATCCAAACAAACCTCCTCCATTAAAGTTGCTTAAGAAAATCCCAATCTTCAATGGACAACCTCATAGAGATTCTCAACAAATTAGGGATTTCATGGATTTTATAGCAGAACTAAATACTATCCATGAAGACATCATGATGAATTTGTTAGCATGTATATTGGAAGAAAGTGCAGTAGAGTGGTTTGAGAAGTATTGTCCAAGGGGTATATCTTCAATTTCAAGTTTCATGACACTTTTTGTAGTTTTTGGGTCCATGATTATGAGTAGCATCTTGAGGCATTTTGTGGTGGGGATTTTTTCTTGAACTTGGTCTTAAAAGAAGAAAAATATTAGATGATGTTTTGTAGGCATATCAAAATAATCTTATGGATCTATTGCTTTTAAAGCTAGTTGAAAAGTATAAGGCAATAAATTCATTATTTTTTTTTGTAGAGAAGAAGTATTATAATCCATCCCATGTGAGTCCAAGATTAAGACTCACCAAGACCCCCTAGGAAGTGATCAACCCATTATTATGTCTAGAAAGATACAATAACTCAACATTACAGAGGATGAACAAGGGGATCCAAAAGAAGACAACCCATATTTAAAGGTAGGTGTAACGTCCCCAACCATCCATGTTGAGCCATGCCACACAATTGTTTTCCTCTAATACCATTAATTACTTAATATGCCAAGCATATGAAACAAACATGTAGTTCTACCAGCATACAATTAATGTATAAATATGTACAATTTAAGCATAAAATAATTAACATAAGCATACACATTATTTAGCATGTAAATACACATTTAAGAACATTTATATTTTAGTTAAAAAAACATTGATTGGCTACAAACCTCATATGTTCCTCCCAACCTTAGATTTGGTTGTTCATATACTCTCAACAACAGGTCACCCCCGATATATGGCTATGACTCCACCAGGGAAAAGGATCCTAAGAAAGAATAAGGTCTAATAGACAATATAAATAAATCTCAGGCTAAGGTGCCAACTCACTTCCTCCCATTCCCCACAGCATGTCCCACCCCAGAAAATGTACCCCTTTTTTGCTTAACAGTCCTTTGGTTGTCCCACTTCCCTTCCATATCTTCAACAACAGGTTGGCCATGAAGTCTCATAGCTCTATGGAACCTATAACACATGGTTGCTCAAATATTTTAGCACTCACTATCCTAGGACATAGGGAAACTATCCCAATAATTCTCTCACCCGAGGAGAATGCCTCACAGGCCTAACAACATGCTTCTTCAACCCAAACCCATAAGGATTTACTGGATAACAGTTAGCTTCACAACCCTCTCTTCAAAGTTAAGGATGATGGACTGATGGAGTGATGGAGTGAATGACGGAAGAATTATGGAATTACACTAATTCCCAACAATGTATTTTTGTGTTCCCATCTTGACACGTGTCACTCTAGGAACTGCCTTTGTCTCCACTTGGTGATACGTTCCCATCCTTTAGTAACTTAGTATAAAATAATATCACATGAATTTTCACTTTAGGAATAATATTATAATATTCCCTTGGCTTAATCACCCCTTGAATTAGCCCCTCTTCCTAGACTCTTAGCCCCCTTTCCCTCTCGTGGAGTTATATCCCCCCGTACTCTTTTGATTGATTGGTGTATAGTAGTGATGTATCTTATTAATATCATCAAGCGTGATTACATATTACAATGATAATCTCATTGGCATTTTAGCATCTAGGCTCTCTGGCCTAATAATGACACGGGCATTCTAGCCTCAAAAAATATATACAATGGCACTCTGGCCCAAATATCTTGGCTCACCAGCAGATAAAATAGATGTACACTTATAATTGGGATTCGGCCTAGGGGTATTATAGTAGGTGAGGACCTAGTTTCAAAAATCAGTATGATAGCATCTAACCAAACCATGATCATTCCCATCTCTATAGCATACCATATCACTATCACAAATAGGTACATATTTCTAATTTTGGGTGTAAAGAGCATGATACAAGTATGTAAACCCTTGGTGATGAAATTTTTATTGTCCTGCACATGAATCATGCCACCCTCAACATGAAAATAAGGCATTCATAGACCATACTGAGCATCCTTCCACTAATAATGAAATCTACCTATAATATGTGTCATGTGATGATATTATTACTTCCCTAGAAGAATAGTCAACCCTAAATGCAAATTAACACAATAATAATAGTCTTTATGGTTCCCTTTAGAGTGAGATCATTGATGATTTGAAATTTGAATAGTCTCTTGAGTTCAAAGAACTATGCTTTTCTAACTATGATTCTATCTAATAAATAAATGAGTATGATAGAACCATAGGCATTGTTGATGATATCGGCTCATATTTACCACTTGAATTTAAACAAAAAAATCATAAATTTATATTCTATAGTTCAATGAGCCTCCTATTTATGATGATGATAGTGATAAAGAGAAGCACATGGTTGATCTTATGCTAGATTTATTCCATGATCCTTGTGAAACACAAACAAAGAGGTTTTTCCCTTTTATTTCAGGTACTCATCTTGAAGATAGAGTTTCTTTTCATCTCGATGTAGATGGTGGATATTCATGCTTCGCAAGAAAACAAGAGGACTATTGGAAATACATAATTGATAAAGTCTCTAGCCACATAGAATCATGGTCATTTATATATGAATCTCTTACTATTCAAAGGTATGATAATCAGGATTTAAAAGAGGTCATTGTTCTAGGTATGGATAGTGTTCATTTAGTTGGGGGAGTCCTCATTTTCTAACAGCAAGAGACTAAGGTAGAGAAAAACCCTTGTCCTAGTACACATGTATCTATTGGCAGTGATGATATTGGTATTTCTCTTCCTCGTGTACCTACACTCATCCATTTAGAGATCATTCCAAATAAGGTTAAGGTGTATGACAGATTTGATAACAAAGATCCACAACTCATAAAAATATATCTCCAACCCAATGATGGAAGTTTGTGTATGAAAGTTTTGCAAATATTCATATACCTTGGTCCCATATTGGATTTCTATATTGTTAAACTTGAGAAATGGGAACAAGAATAAGTGGTAACTTGTTCTCTGTAATTAGCATATAGTCCTCTTCGCATCATATAAAATAGGATTAGAATCAATGGGTAGGGTTCGACGGATCTTTTAGGCATGAAAGGAATTTTCTCATTGTAGTTTATAACTCTCAACATAATTAATAGTTTTTGGACTATAAGCTATGTTATTGAGAGTCATATATTTGCAGGGTTGGAAGAGACAAAAATACAAAGGTTTGTCCCTAATTCGCAATCATTGTTCTATAAATATGTTATCCATAACCAGTGTTTCCAATAAGCAGTCGGATCTATAGGGACAATGAGTGCACCATTACTTGATTGGAAAATTTTCACTAGATTTTCTATAATTGTAGCATCTCTAAAAGGAAGAGGTGATGACGAAGTTTTTTATGGGAATTTTTCTCACAAGGATATCACTGATTAATAAGTAAGATATCCTTAGGATTGGCCTAGCAATCCTATACAGGAATGGGATAGATTTCTTATAGTTCTCTTAGAAACAAGCAATAAGATCATTACACAAGGATATGGGAGAACAACATACCTTTTCCTTAAGGTTTTCCTTAGTGTATTCTTTGTTGTTGCAGTCCTTAAGTTCCATCTCCAACTTCTAGAACCTTCTTCATGCACACCAAAGACAAAACAATACAAGTCTACTTGTCCTCCTAGTGTTAGAATCCTAGATCTAGCTTGGATCTAACCTGATCTATAGCAATATAAACCATATATGAATATTTATGCATAAAAGAAAAAAGTTCATGAGAGAAAACCAAATGATCTGTTAATGAATCATAGAGAATATATATCAATTCATACCTCAACTTGATGAAGATGCATCCTCCTTTAGCCTCTTTTCTCCTTGTCTCTCTGTAATGTACCCCAAAATTTCCAACTAAAAACAAAATTGCCAGGTGCATTAAAACTCCTTTATCCTGTTATACTTGAACTATTTGTAATTAGCATTTATATTGGAATATGACGTGTACTTATTTTTATTATCAGTGAATGAAATAAAGTTATTACCCTTTCCATGTACGCTTGATTATTCTTATTACTCAAAACATGTGTTAACATTTGTCAAAACAAGTTAAAGTGGGGCCTCTTCATAACACTGAATGGTTCAGAACCATAATGTCTAAAGTAACTCTAGTCTACAAGTTCTTACTTTTATTAGGGTACCCACCAAGGAATTTCACTAGAGTCCCATATTCAATAAGTCTTGGTGTTCCCTTCCTCACATCAAACTAAAGGGGGTACTTCAGGCTTCATTATGACAATCCCAAACAATCCATGTTTATTCTAACCCCTTATAATTCTATGTATAACAAGAAATATTAAAATATTTCTATTAGATGAAACCCATTATCATAAGGTTTTTATATCCAAGGTAACATATTATTTGGTTTTGAGTTTACTAGAGTGCATAGTCACATGTCTTACCTGAAGGTTTTACCCTTGGTCGCATCTGAACTGTCACAGTAGTGGACCTCCTTGTTGGTTTTCTTAATAGGGTTTCCATATAGTAGTTGGTGGGCTTGACACACACCAGTTGAACCACGACAGGGTCACTCGAGTACATATATTAACACTGGGGTTAGAAACCTACCTGGTGCGACATGTCACCACCCTACAGCTTACTTTCCATCGTGGAAGCCATACGATTTCATGATAGGGATTCGCACTAATAGTGTTAGTGGGATCGATTCAATGCGCAGTTAATACATGTCTGTAAAATCCATTGAATTTCTCTGGTTGATAGTTATGGGTTTTCTACATTCTACAGGTTCTAAATTAATGTGACCAATGTGGATACTCCATGTGCGCGTGTTCACATGGCCTGTGTACCCAAGACATATATTTTCCATTACTTCATGATATGAGAGTCACCTGGGTGACTAAGGTTCCATTTCCTTTGGCTCTTATGCTCCCAAAACATCCTACGCTAACCTCTATAACATTGCTCTGCATGTCACCACCGGTGATGAGGGGGCTTCTACTCTGGGTATGGAAAGAAAACGTTATGCGTCTATCTTGTTTCCGCCTTTACCCGGTAATATTGAAAAACCCTATTGCTTGGACTAATTGTAGCATATATGGGAGTCAGTCGCATCTTAAGTTTGTCTCTGTAACTGTTTTTTCTTTTATTGTTGTTGGTTGTGAACCTCCCTTCTCGTTAATCTTAACTCTCTGGAATATTTCTATCCGAGCTCTGGTTAGATAAATATAATTTCTTCAAAGGTGGTGGCTTATGGATTTATCTCTTCAGTGAGGGTAGCCATCCACTTCTTCAGGATTTCATTATCTTGTAAGCCATCTACACAGGCAGTATTAAATTCTTGATTCAGGGATAGTCCCGAAATGTGTTAGGGTTCAGTCAACAAGTAGTTATCCTCAGTCATCTCTTTGATATGTAGCATTGTATTTATTTGGAATTACACATAGCATACCAATCGCTGCATCTCCTATGGTTAAGACCCTATTACAGTGACCCTAAAATTCAACTCAGCATTCTTGTAGGATAATGGTATAACAAAGTTCTCTGTCATAACCCATTTTTCCATTCGCGAGGGTTTTCCATCAAGACTAGGACTCGATCCTTGTTTCTTAAACTCACTTGTTTAATTGGTTGTTCACTTACTGTATTCTCTGTAGATAAGGGTTGCATTTTTAATAATCTATTTTGCTTTAGTACTAAGTATTCGAGCTATCGGCTCTTGCATCCGGCTTATGGTGGAGATTTTGTATTCTCGGATTAAAGGTTGTAGAGTTTTTTTTTTTAAGTTAACTTCGTTTACCCTATTCGTATTATACATGCGTGGATAAAATCTTAAGGCTCCCACTATATATAATCATTCTAGAGTCTTAGTTATATAATAAGCTTTACTCTTACTCTTTGTTCTGGAATATTGATGTCTATTCGTTAAATTGCATTTTATTCGCATCAAGGGAATAGAACTTTAATTATCCAGGACCTTGTCCATGATTGTTTTTTCATTTAACTTCAAGTTGTAGGTTTAAATAGTTATGAAAACAGTATTGTAACCCTATCTGTGATCCAAATCGGGTAACTGATCTGTAGATCGTAGTTTACATTATGTGTTCTTTAAATTTCTAGTTATACCATATACATTGCATGTTTAATAATGTTTAATCGTTTGATACATTCTGATCAATTGGTTATTCTATTTCAGTTACAATACTAATGATGGGACCCATGTTTCCATTGCGAGGGTACCCATCATTCAATTCAAAGCCCACTTTCCCCCTTCAGGCTATGGACCATTTGCTTAGCACCGCTGATGGAGAAACAAAACACCCTACGCCAACCTCAAGCTAAGTATACTCCTTAATAATGCATTTTGTGGTTTCTTTATGAATGTTGCTTGCTCTTTCATATTTAATTTTTTTTGTTTACTAGTTCTCGAAAATAATTTTGTTTCTATTAATTCTTTGATTCTCCATAATCTTATTTTATAATTCCTGATATCCCTTGCAGGACATGGATCTTTCGAAGTCAACAGATCTCGATATCACCAGACTCGAAAAAGGTATTCGAGTTCCAATTTCCAGTATTTGAATTGTTGGAGGATTCGGGTTCGGTTAAGTGGTAATGGGTTCTTGCCCAGGTTATTCGGTTGTAAAAGAAATATATACCAAAAGCCTCTGGCTATACAGATCATTCATTCGCTTAAGAAGGAATGTACAAACTTTCCTACAATTCAAACGAATAATGTTATATAGTGAGAAGACTTTGTATTATGTGGTATATGACATTGGAGCTTTGTTTATTTATTTTGTTGT
>SNQJ01S0017850.1:161393-199796 GCA_010110895.2 Picea sitchensis | reverse complement strand
TGTAAATCTCTGTTTGTAAGATGGATTGCATTGCTTGGTTGCTTGTGGTGACGATACTATTGTCCATTACTGGGAGGTAAGTTTACCTGTGCAGTGCCAATTCCAAGAACATTATGTTTTATGCAAAAGTAGTCATGGCATTCTAACTTTGTTAATGTCAAAATAAAAAATTACTTCACTATGTAAACTTTCTCCAATGCTACTTATCAGCGAGCAAAAAGAATGATTCTATTTGCAATCAAAATTTGTTGTTAGTTGAATGTATATGTTTATCGTCTTATATCACAATTCTCATATAGCTCTTAACATGAATAGACTTAGAATTTGATGTGAATGAAAATAAGTTGGCAAAGATGGTGCTGGATGTTTACTCTGCAAATCAAGGTGTCTACATAGCTCTCATACAAAGGAAAAAGTGCACACCAAATATGTTTACACAATTTCTAAGCTCTCTCTAATTCACAAGACAATGGTTTAATTAATCAATTATATAAAAACCCACACATTAATGATAGTATCTCTGAAATTCTGGTAAAATTAAAGCAATAAATGTTTAAAGTAGATACTCTCGATTATGGTAAGGTTTTTAAAATAGATTTTTAATGATATTTATCTCTAATTATTGTCATTTTTAATATTGATAGATTAGTCTTTCCCAATATTGCCTTTTTAATATTGTCATTTTATGTTTTATTATTTTAGATTGCCACTTTAAATTAAGAGGTATATTGTTATTTCCAAATTGATGTTACTTATAATTATGATGTTATTTTAATGTATTATTAATGAACCTTATGATCATTGATGGCTTAGCATGTGAGCTCCTCAGGTTTAGTTGAAGGTCTTGTCTTTTAAGGTCATTATAATTTTGGTAGTCATAGAATATAAGAGGTATTGTAGTGGTAAATTCATAGTCCGGATATGTGATGAATGAAGGATAGTTAATATTTCATGACAGTGCTATTGAAAATTTTATGTTGTTAGTAACAAACATGATGCAATAACCTCGACGTACGTCCAATAAAATTACCCCGAGTTAGTCTTTTGGGGGCGGGGGGGTTGTTCTTTTAAATGAAGTTGAACTTGGGCGTTCGTTGTCGGAGTCCTTGTCACGCGCCTTCCGTAAGGGGCACAATTGTTCTTCTTATTTATTTTGTACTTGATGGTGGTCAGTTGGTTGCTTGGTCTGTTGTGTCGGGTGGGATGTAGATACCTCCATGTTCCTCAGAACAGTCACCAGCCCTGAGACCTTAAATGGTTAAAATCAATGGGAACCTGGGCTTGAGCGTTGATTATGTGTCCTGGAGGTCCTTACCTTGCAGGGTAGGATGGACGGGTGGTCCTTTTTACTTTTGTCGCACAGTTAGGTGTGTTGTTACTTCTACACGCGTGCACACACCTTAAACACACAAAAAAAAATTGCACCTGTTATCAGAGTTGTTGTCTTAATGACGCAGTTCGTTACACTTACCTATGTTGCTTGAAGTAGGTTTGATCATCCCTTCCTTAGGCTCTCTATCTAAAAGAATATTATGCTTGTAGAGAAAGGGTTAGCCAACCCTTACACATGCTCCCCACAATCNGATATGTGATGAATGAAGTATAGATAATATTTCATGACAGTGCTATTGAAAATTTTATGTTGTTAGTAACAAACATGATGCAATAACCTCAACGTACGTCCAATAAACTACCCCAAGTTAGCCTTTTTGGGGCAGGGGGGGTTGTTCTTTTAAACGAAGTTGAACAAGGGGGTTCGTTGTCGGAATCCTTGTCACGTGCCTTCCGTAAGGGGCGCAGTTGTTCTTCTTAGTTATGTTGTACCTGATAGTGGTCAGTTGGTTGCTTGGTCTGTCGTGTCGGGCGGGATGTAGATACCTCCATGTTCCTCAGAATAGTCGCCAGCCCCGAGACCTTAAATGGTTAAAATCGATGGGAACCTGGGCTTGAGCGTTGATTATGTGTCCTGGAGGTCCTAGCCTTGCAGGGTAGGACGGGCAGGTGGTCAGTTTTTACTTTGTCGTGGTTGCGTCTGGTTGGGTATCAAGTGGCGACATTGAGTCAAGTGTGTTGTCACCTCGACATGCACGCACACACCTTAAAACCCAAAAAAAAAAAAAAAAATCACATGTTACTAGAATGGTTGTTGTAACGAGGAGGTTCGTTACAGAAATTTAAATACAGTAAAATCTAAGCCACAAACCATTCAAGATGATAGGGAAGCTATGAATGTCATGATGGAATCAACTATAACCATTGAATTTGGAACAAGAACTAATAAAATAGAATAAATCCATATCAATGATCCCAAAGTTGGAGTAACACCTTACAAGACAGAACTTGATGAAATGAGAGAAGAAAAATCCAAACATGAAATACCTAACCTCTTCTAGTTCATAATTAGAATTCTAGGGGATGAGAACTTGATGCGGAGGTTGCGAACAACCTTTAAGAATATTATTAAAGGAAAATAATAATAAAATATCAATTCTCATTTATGTGAGAAATATGCTTTCCCAATTGCAAAGAAAAGAAGTTGCAGAAACGATTGGAGAATAACAAATGACCAGATAGGTGATTATGATGTATAGGATGTCATGTTGGACTTGGGGTATAAAGTGGACATATTCTTGAATAAATCATGGTAATTTATTGGAATCCATCAATTTGTGTAATATCCCTTTTAGTTGTGACTAGCCAATTAATACAAGCTATATCTAATTTGTTGGTTGGAAAATTTCGAATCTAGCTTGGAAAAAATGTAGATGTTTGTAGATTTGGAAGTTATTGAAATCCTAAATAAATAATATCCTTATCCCCTAATTATGGGAACTTATTTCAAAAATTATAATGATGTGATTAGCCTAAAAATAGTGCATATATGTTCTTTGAGGTCGATGGTGTCTAGTTAATCCAACCAATTGACCCAACAAAATGACCTAGGTACACCAAATTTATAGATGATGGAATATATGGTTCCATGGTCAAGAAGATCTATAATTTCACCATTATTATATGGGATGGATAGGTTAACCCTACTTTTTATGGTTTCGTTAGTAGGAAAAACATCTTCTCATTCAAATTTGATAGTCAATATGACATGATAAATTGGTAGGAATGAAACCATGAGTTATCATCTAGGAACCATGCCTTAGTAATAGGAATACGTTTGATTGGCACAAGTTGAAAGATCCCCTATTATATGATGAAACAATAAATGCCAATGAATTCATGAAAAAAATGGAGTAAGAAGTTCCACAAGCCACTATTATATTTGGGTACAAGTTTTGACATTGCAACGACATTGTTGTTGTCAGAAAAGAGATGAAATGTATAATTTAAAAATCTTGGTAAATGTTCATCTCGCTTGCAAAATACATTTCTACAATCTTTGTTTTTTCTACTAATATTCAATGCCACATGTCATGATTAAATCCTTTTTGTATATATATGTTTACATCAAAATTTTGATGAACACTAATTGAAACTCAAACATGTTTTAGTGCCACATGTTGTTTCTATGATCTTTGTTTATGTTCAAATTCCGACAAATAGTCATCGAAACACTGACATATTTTAGTGCCATGTGTCCTTTTAAATTTTTTCTATGATTTCTCTTTATGTCATAATTACAACAAACATTCGTCGAAGGATTGACATATTTAGTGCCATATGTCATTTTTAAACATTTATGAGATCTCCACTGTCATTGGAATTATGAAAAACATTTGTGGGAAACATAAAAACATGTTTTAATGCAATGTTTCAAGTTTCAATACTTTCTATGGTCTCTTGATGTCACAATACAACATTTTAGTGATAATCATATGTCATACTTTTGACATTTTGGTGACAAAAATATAAAGATACATTATTATTATATGTTAGTACAATTATCACTGTTGATTAACTGGGTTGGTTGTCATTGATGTCAACGCTTGAAGAAAGTCCAGTTGCGAATTTCGGTAGCACAATGGTTTGGGTAATGGACCCAAGTTTGTTTGATGGATAATGGTATGAGTTTTGGTATATTTGTAGGTAAGACTATTCTAGATGGATAGTACATGTCATGCCATTTCAGTTGGTATGTGGAATGTTAGATAACTCCTCACGGTTAGAGAGTTATGGCCATGTGAAGTTGGAGAACCCTCATGAGTCATCTAGAAGCTGCAAAATGTCAAAGTAGTCAAAGTGGTTTCAAAGAAGAAACTATTTAAATAATAAAGTGAAGTGATGAGTATACTATAATTCAAAGTGGATACAAAAGGAATTATTTAAATAATAAAGTTAATGGAGAAATTACTAAGTGGACAAGTGGTTAGAAGCGGGTTAGCCCTAAAATAAGGAAAGTCGGTTAAGATGGTTAGAAGGTAATTTAAATAATAAAGTGAAGTGATGAGTGTACTATAAGTCAAAGTGGATACAAAATAAATTATTTAAATAATAAATTTAATGGAGAAATTACTAAGTGGACATGTGGTTAGAAGTGGGTTAGCTCTAAAATAATGAAAGTGGATTAAGATGGTTAGAAGGTAACCCCTTGAGAAAGCTACATGAAAGTATAAATCAGAGGCAAGGGTCTCTCATTTTTAATCACACTTGAGAATATTGAACATATTCAAGTGACTAAGGTAACCAAAGGATATCTAAGCCAAATTTCAGAGGGAAGGTGATGTAAAGAAGGACAAAATTCAAGTGAGGATAAATTCTTTTGATGATGCTTTCTAAGGTATGTTATTTACAGGTCATCTAACCATTTTCGTAATAACTTTTTTTATAGAATGATTCAGACCGTGAAATTGGGAGGTCATTGAGGAAACATGTCCAAGTATCTTTGATACAAATTTCAGCTTCTGGGTCATTGTATTTTTGGAGTTACACTCCGTGGAAAATAGTGTTTGTGGCTAGTCCTGAAACTAGTCTAAAACAAGTGTTTCAGGTAAAAGCGTCATAACTTATTCATATCAGATCCAAATTCAGTAAGACTAAATGTATTGTTTAGAGTACAGTCCGTAGTATTGTGTGTAAAATTTTCAGATCCATACAAAAAATATTCCATGTGGGGCACGCTCTACAAGTTTTCTCTCTAGAATAATCCAAAATTCAATAAGGTATTTCATTTTTTCTATAACTCCTTTTATGAGAGGATACAAGTAGTGAAACCTGGAGGAATTCCATCAAAGACACTGAAGAACATTGTGTACTATTTTCAGATCTTTATTCATTACAAGTACATAGTTATGATTATTGCAAGTTAGGGTTGTTGACTAATCCAAAAGTAGTCATGTGAGACTAAAGTAAAGTTGTATGAAAATGCTAGTCTTTTGTTGTTAAAGTTAATGAAGGTTTGTAGGTATGTGATCATATACACCAGTTCTATTACAGAGTTACAAATCAGATTTGGATGATGAAATTGATGAGGGATTTTGGTTGAGGTATATGTTGGGTACATGGTTGAGACAAGTAGTTCATGAGTTGGCACATACATGAGGTATATAGTTGATGATGTTGGTACATCTTGATGAGTCATAGTTTATGTGTATTTGATGCACTTGTTTATGGTACAGGTTGATTACATGTTTTTTGGTACATTTTGTTACAGGTTGGTTGATTGCAGGTAAGTGGTACAAGTTGTTACAGTGGTATATCTCACAATGATAATGTGACAGTGGTTCGATCGTTCTACTTCTACGTCAGGGAGGTTGGACAGGGCAAGGATAGGTGGTTGTAGTAACTTTCTGGTTGTAGCTGGAGAACATAGGGGGTTGTAGTCTCCTTCTAGTTGTAGCCAAAGAATTGGGGAGTTGGATCTTCCCTCAGGTTGTAGCCTGAGAAACTAAGAGGTTGGATCCTCCTTCCAGTTGTAGCTGGAAAACAAAGGAGGTTGGTGATTTCAATGAATGTAATTCTTAAAGACATATAAGAAAACAAATTATGTGGTTTTCTCCAGCTTTGGGTTTCCACGTAAAAACACTGGTGTACTTTGTATGTGTATGATTGCTCATTTGTTCACTGTTTATTTACTCTGTAGCTATTGGATGATAATTCTACATTGATATAACACTTGCTTTTTATAGATTAGATTTCTCTATTACTAATTAACCCCCTTCTCAGTAATCCAACGATTGGTATCAGATCAGGTTCCTTCAGAAATCAATTTAACCACTGAAAGGTAGATCATGGAGAGCAAAAACATGTATAACAATGGAATACCATAGTTTGATGGATATAAGTATGCATTTTGGAGCAGAAGGATGAAAACATATATACAGGAACATGGATTTGAAATTTGGAAATCAATTGTAGATGTATACAAAGATCTAGTAGTTCCACCGATAAATGGAAGAGAAATAAAACTCGAGAAAAATAATTCCAAAGCCACAAATGCACTTCGGAATGGTCTTTGTGAATCAATATACACCAAATTTATACATTGTAAATCCGTTAAAGAGATTTGGGACAAGCTTCAAAATATTTATGAAGGAGATTCAAAAGTCAAAGCATCAAAGCTTCAAACTTATAGAGGTCGGTTCGAACAACAAAAGATGAATGAAGATGAGAATATTGCATCTTACTTCTTATGATTCGATGAAACAGTAAATGTAATCATATGACCGGGAGAATAAATTAAATAATCTTTAATTGTTCAAAAGGTACTAAGATATCTTCCTATGATATTTGATCCTAAGATATCAACACTATAATAAAGAGCAAATTTAAACTCAATAAGCATGGACGAACTACATGGAATATTCACAACATATGAAATGAGAACTGAATAGGAAAATCTAGAAATAAAAGAATCAGCTTTCAAAGCATCCAAAAGGCCAAAGAAAAAGGGAAAGAAAAAAGAAGTAGAACATAGAACCAGTAGTGACATCTCTAAAGATGATGAAGAAATGGCCAACTTTGTCAAAATATTGAACTAGGGAACCAACGATAGATATAAAGGTAATTTTCCATTGATTTGTTTTAATTGTGATGGTATTGGTCATTTTGATAACAAATGTACTCATAAGAAAAATAAGAGTAATGATGAATATTACTCAAATAGAAAACAGACATATAAAGGTAAAATAACCACAAAGAAATCTTTCAAGAAAATCTTATGCACCAAAGAAGACATCTCCTCATAAGATGAAGATGAAGTTAGTGACAGTGAGACATAAATAGTTATATTCATGGCAGTAGATGAATCTGATAAAGAAGACACTAAATAAGAATATGAAGAGGAAGAATTTGACTACCGAGAATAATTGTTGTGTGTCATAGAAGTTATAAGAAGAGAAATGAAGAAAAACAAGAAGCTATAAGAAAAACTAGACAAGAAAGAAGACATTGAGGAACTAGAACAAATGATCACAAATTTGAAGGTTAAAATAGAAGAAGATAAAATAATTGAAGAAGCACTCAAAGAACAACTAGAAGAAAGAGAAATGATCATTGGAAATTTGGAAGCATAGATTTTCACATTAATAAAGGATCTTCAAAACAAAAATATGCAGAACAACTCAAAAGTTTTGGATGACATTATCAACAATCAAAAGCCTCATCATGACAAGTACGAACTTGGATACAATCATACAGAAAATGGATCAAGCTCCAAAACAAAAGAACAAGAAACATATCCCAAAAGCTATGTAGAAAAAATCAAAGGGGATAGGAAGACCTACAAGGAAGATTATAGGGACACTCCTCCACCGAGAAGATTCAAATTTCAGAATCAACGACCGAAAGAAACAGATAGGTGTCAGGAAGAAGAAGGATTCATAAGAGTAACTCCTTTCAGAATCTCTTCAACTCTCAGGTATCAAACTATATATTTTGGTTTATGTTACGCATGCAATAATTTTGGACATAAAGATGTGAATTATAGAGCTAACAACAAGAACATAAACAACTTTGAAAGTCATACACAAAATGGTTATCCAAGAAGGCCTAGTGAAATACAAAGAAGAAGTTACAACATGTTTGAATCATTGAGCACTAAAGTGGAATGACACAAGTGTAACCACTTTGGACACATGGCCAAAGATTGCAGAATGAAAATCCCTCCTAGAGAACAACATCAAGAAAACAACAGTCATAGACAGGAACCTCGAAAGAGGACATGGATAAGAAAGCAAAATCAGTATAGAAATGAAGAATGCACACTCGATCTACAAGCTAAGAAGAAGAAACGTGGTTGGTATGTTGAAAATGGTTGTTCAAAACACATGAAAGGTGATAAAGGCATATTTATTACATTAATAAAGGAAAGAGATGGATCGGTCTCCTTTGGAAATGATGATTCAACTAAAATCATTGGAAAAGACACAATCATAATTGGAAACAAGAATAGCAAGGAAGAAAATGTTGTACTAGTAGAAGATATGAAACATAATCTTCTAAGTGTAATTCAAATCTATGACTAATGTCATAAAATTACTTTCGATTCACAAAAGTGCGAGATAAGAAAAGAAGGTTCAAGAAAATTGATTGCAACAGCTGCAAGAACTTCAAGCATCATATATGTACTAAGTAAAATTGGAAATGAAAAGTTTTTTCTAGGAAAGGAAGATGAAGATTGGCTATGGCACAGAAGAATGGGTCACATACACTTTGACAACCTTGTCAAATTCATCAATAAGGAAGTCGTTGGATAAATGCCCTAGATCACGAAACCAACCAACACTTTATGCAAACATTGTCAACAAGGAAAGAAAACAAAGACTAGGTTCAAATCAAAGGAATACTCAATGACAAGACCACTGGAAATTGTGCATACTGATCTAGTTGGACCAACTACAACAAAGGGTTTAAAAAATGAGAAATACTTTATGTTATTAGTTGATGATTATACAAGAATGACTGCAATTTTCTTTCTAAGGAATAAGTTAGAAGATTTTAAAAACTTTAAGTTCTACAAGGAAATGGTTGAAAATGAAATGGATTCAAAAATCAAATGTTTTAGATATGATAGTGAAAAAGAGTTCACTTAGAATGAATTTATGGACTACTGCAACAGACATGGAATAAAAAGACAATTCTCCATTGCTAGGAAACCTCAACATAATGGAGTTGTTGAAAGAAAGAAAGGACAATACAAGAAATGGATCGAACAATGCTAATGGATTCCAAATTGACAGATATTTTTTGGACAAATTCAGTGCATATATCAGTTTACATTCAAAACAAAGTAATTCTCATAAACAACAATTAAAAAACTCCCTATGAGCTATGGAAAGGAAGACCAACAAATGTGAAGTACTTTAGAGTATTTGGAAGCAAATGATACATCAAAAGAGAAGATGGGAGAATGGGAAAGTTTGACTCTCGTGTGGACAAAGGAGCACTTGTTGGTTACTCAAGTACAAGAAAATCATACAAGTTGTATAATCTGAGATTGAAAAAAGTTGTGGAAATGATCAATGTAACAATTGATGAAACAAGTGGATGAGAATTAAAGGAAGACGAAAATGAATCAATGGAACAAATTTGCGAAGAAGAAGAAGAAGATGAAGAATAAGTAGAAGGGGAAGATGAAGAGGATCAAACATAAGTAGAAGAGAAAGTTTAGAAAGTGCCTCAAAAGACACCTGGTAAACGAGTACAGAAGAATCATCCTTCAGATGATATTATTTAAAACAAAGATGCAGGAGTTGAGACTAGAAGAAGAATCTGTTCACCAGAACAAATGCACCTAGCACTCTCATCTATGATTGAACCAAAGAGTTTTGAAGAAGCCAACAAGGATGAATTATTTAATAAGGCCATGGATGAAGAATTAGATCAAATAGAGAATAATGACACTTGAGAATTGGTTCCAAGACCAAAGAATAAGAATGTGATTGGAACAAAGTGGGTATTCAGAAATAAATTGAATGAATATGGACATGTTACAAGGAACACAACGAGATTGGTATGTAAAGGATACAAATAGGTTGAAGGAATCGACTTTGAAGAGACATTTTCCCTAGTTGCCAAAATGGAAGCAATCGTATTTCTTTTAGCTTATGCATGCTCCAAGAATATTAAAGTGTATCAGATGGATATGAAACCATATTTTTGGAATGGAGAAATTGAAGAAGAAGTCTACATCGAACAAGCATAAGGATTTTAGTTGTCAGAGAATGTAGATTATGTGTGTAAATTGAAGAAGGCCTTGTATGGTATAAAACATGGTCTTAGAGCATGCTACTCTAGACTGGATAAATATCTACAACAGGAAGGGTTCAGAAAAGGAAGTGCATACAACAAGCTCTACATCAAGGTAACTCAAGATAGTATTTTATTAATTGAAGTTTATGTTGATGATATTATTTTTGGAAGTACTGATGATGGGTTAAGCTAGAAATTTGAAAACGATATGCATAATGAATTTGAAATTTCATTACTTTGAGAACTATCCTTCTTTCTGGGTCTTCAGATACGTCAAAGAAACCAAGGAATTTTTATTTTTCAAACTAAGTATATCAGAGAAATGATAAAGAGGTCTGGAATGGAAGATTGCAAACCAATTATAACTCCTATGCAAACCAGTTGCAAGTTGAGAAAAGATGATGATTCAAAGTCTACAGACCAGAGGAAATACATGTCAATGATTGGTATATTACTATATGTGACAACATCCAAACCAGATGTAATGAAGGTAATTGGACAGGTGGCATGCTTTCAAGCAACACCAAAGGAATCACATGCATTAGTAGTGAAGAGGATTTTCATATATCTCAAAGGAACATAAGAGTTTGGATTATGGTATCCAAAAGGAAAGGATCTATCACTTATTACCTACACAGATGCAGATTAGGAAGGTTGCATTGATGAACGATGAAGCACCAGTGGAGAAATTTTATACTTGGGTGAGTGTTTAGTATCATGGCTAAGCAAGAAACAATCATCAATATCCTTATCCACAACAGAAGCAGAGTATATTGCAGTAGCAACATGTTGTACACAGGTTCTATGGATGAAACAAACTCTAACAGATATACAGGTTGAGTATGATGATCCCATTCCAATCTATTGTGGTAATACAATTGCCATCAATATCTCAAAGAACCCGGTGATGGACTCCAAGACGAAGAACATTCCAATCAAGTATCACTTTTTACGGGAACATGTTGCAGAGAAGAACATCATAGTTGAGTATGTGGGCAAAAAAGAACAAGTGGAAAACATCTTTACAAAAACACTTCCACGGGAATCCTTTGAGTATCTTCGCCAGAGACTCGGAGTAATTACTACTCCAAAATGAATGTTTTTAAATGCTTATCTTATATGTCTTAGATTTACACGAGGACAAGTGGTTAGAAGTGGGTTAGCCCTAAAATAAGGAAAGTGGGTTAAAATGGTTTAAAGGTAATTTAAATAATAAAGTGAAGTGATGAGTGTACTATAAGTCAAAATGGATACGAAATAAATTATTTAAATAATAAATTCAATGGAGAAATTACTAAGTGGACAAGTGGTTACAAATGGGTTAGCCCTAAAATAAGGAAAGTGGGTTAAGATTGTTAGAAGGTAACCCCTTGAGGAAGCTACATGAAAGTATAAATAAGAGGCAATGGTCTCTCATTTTTAATCACAATTGAGCATATTGAAAATCTACAAGTGACTAAGGTAACCAAAGGATATCTAAACCGGATTTCAGAGGGAAGGTGAAGTAAAGAAGGCCGAAATTCAAGGGAGGATATTTTTTGTTGATTGTGCTTTCTAAGGCATGTTATTTACATGTCATCTCACCATTTTAACAATAAATTGTTTTCTAGAATGATTCAAACCTTAATATTGGGAGGTCGTTGAGGAAACATATCCAAGTAGTTGTGATACAAATTTCATCTTGTGGTTCGTTTTATTTTTGGAGTTACACTTCGTGGAAAATAGGGTTTATAGCTAGTCCCGAAACTAGTCTAAAACAAGTATTTTGGGTAAAAAAGTCATAACTTATTCATAACAGATACAAATTCAGTAAGACCAAATGTATTGGTTAGAGTACAATCTCTAGCATTCTATGTACAATTTTCATATCCATACAAAAAATATTCTGTGCGGGGCACGTTCTACAAGTTTTATCTCTAGAATAAGCCATAATTCAATAAGGTATGCCATTTTTTCTATAACTCTTTTTTCTGAGAGAATCCAATTAGTGAAACCTGGAGGAATTGCATAAACTACACTAAAAAACATTGTGTATTATTTTCATATCTTTATTCAACATAGGTACATAGTTATGATTATTGCAAGTTAGGGTTGTTGACTAATCCGAAATTAGTCATGTGAGACTAAAGTAAAGTTTGATGAAAATGCTAGTCTCTTGTTGTTAAAGTTAAGGAAGGTTTGCAGGTATGTGATCATATACACCAGGTCTATTACAGAGTTACAAATCAGATTTGGATGATGAAATTGATGAGGGATTTTGGTTGAGGTACATGTTGGGTACATGGTCGAGACAAGTAGTTGATGAGTTGGCACATACATGAGGTGTATAGTTGATGATGTTGGTACATCTAGATGATTCATAGTTTATGTGTATTTGAAGCACTTGTTTATGGTACAGGCTGATTACAGTTTTTTTGGTATAGGTTGTTACAGGTTAGTTGGTTGTAGGTCAGTGGTACAGGTTGTTACCGTGGTATATCTCACAGTGATAGTGTGACAATGGTTCCATCATTCTACTTTTATGTCAGGGAGGTTGGACGGGGAAATGACAGGTGGTTGTAGCCAGAGAACATAGGGGGTTGTAGCCTCCTTCTGGTTGTAGCCAGAGAATTGTAGAGTTGGAGCTTCCCTCAGGTTGTATCCTGAGAAACTAGGGGGTTGGAGCCTCCTTCCAGTTGCAACTGAATTTAATTCTTAAATACATATAAGAAACAACACTATGTGGTTTTCTCCCTCTTTGGGTTTCCACGTAAAAACAATGGCGTACTGTGTATTTGTATGATTTCTCATTTGTTCATTGTTTATTTACTCTGCAACTATTGGATGATAATTCTACATTGATATAAAAATGATATTGGCATATCTTTGAGAAGTTGGGTTCCAACCATATATTGTATTTGAATTTTTCCACAAGGAATGAAACCTTATTTCTCTCAGCGATATACTTCCAAATCTATATACCAAGGCATTTGAACCATTTTGTGGCCATCAAGCTACTGGTCCTTCATTTATGTATTTTTTCATGTTTTTTTTGGAATGTGCTTATTGTATAACATTAAATCCTATTCACTTATAGATGCTTTGCATGGGAAGTTATTCCTCCATTTGAAATAGGCAGTTATTCCTCCATTTATAAGTTCAAACACCACTTGAAGTTTCACTTTTCATAACTCTTTATATTTTCTAATGGCTAGTTTACAATCCTATTTTTAATCCCTATTCCCAATAATGCCTGTGCTAATTGATCCTTTGGATTATCATGATGGATCAACTTAACATGAAACTAAGAATAGGTGTAATGTTGAACATTGAACATTGGTCAATATCATACTCCTTGTCATTCATGAAGACGATTATCATGATGGATCAACTTAACATGAAACTAAGAATAGGTGTAATGTTGAACATTGAATATTGCTCAATATCCTACTCATCATCCATGAAGACATTCCTCATGTTAGTATGCTATTATTTCAATTTTTATCTACTGCTTAATATTTCTTATCTCCTTAATGTATAAGGAGGTTCTTTATACTAGATTTATAATTAAATTTATCTTGAGTCAAAATCACTATAAAATTTAAATTAAAAGATTAAAGATTATGAAGTATTTTATTAACATCATTTTTAACTAATTTTATTTGTGTTAATTGCATTATAAAGTACATCCCACTTTTCCTAAGTTTTATTTGTTTTAGTTTACTGTAAATGTTTATAAGTGAAAAGATCAATTAATAATAGGAATCACAAAAAAAGTTGTATAAAATTAGTAAGGGAGTACCTAAAGAAACTCAAAAACCAAGGAAAGTATTAAGAACCAAATATCAATATAGCATAGAAAAACCTCAGAAAAAGTACTCAACGCCTTGAAAAACAGATAATTTCAGATAATGAGCCTCTTCGAGGGGGAAACCTCCTTTTACGCCACTTAAATGTTCAAGTACATGATGATTCAAAATGAAAATGTCTCCTTGGTATATATAGGAGACTAAGAGGTATAATTACAACTAATGGGCTAAAGCCGACATAAATAAAATAACATTACTAATATAATATGCCCCAATTAAGGGGTAATGAGCCAATATTAGGGCTTATATGGGTGGGTACGAGCCAATATTAGGGCTTAACTTGCCTCTCCCCTTGAGATAAGTGTTGTGTGCAATGCTTGATTAATTCTAGATGCTTCTTTATAAATATTCATCTTCCTAAGTGGAATCTTCCGCTGGTAGCTTCCTTCATTTAATGAGATACTATTAAATGGATATATTCCTCACCGGCTAATTCTTGTGTCAACATGGCTTCAAGCTCCAATATGATTTTTCCAAAACTTGACGAGAAAGAAAAAATCATATTGGATCCTAAAGCCATAACCTTCTTTAAGCATGAAACATGGAAACTGGTTGTACTCATGAAGACGCAGGCAACTCCAATTTGTAAGGCAATACCAATCTTGCAACACCTTATAAAGGCCATAGTAATTTTGCGATACATTTTATTATCCTTCTTGTCTTGCTTGAGGGACATCTCGCTTAGGAGGTTGTAATCTTAAAACACCCAATCCCCTATCACTTCAAACTTCTTCACTACATGTTGATCTACTTGTTGTTTCATGCGACTTTGCGGCTATGTATTCGTTGTCCTTTTAAGATTTGGAGAACTGTTGTTGACTACGTGATCTTCCACCGCTGAACTTTAGATTTTTCTTTAGAGAAGAAGTGATAGTTGAGGTGGTATCCATAAAGCGCCATAAATGGTGTTATTTTTGTTGGAGTATGAAAGAAAATGTTTTACCACCATTCTTCCAATGGTAAACATTTTTGGTGAACCAATTACAGGTTATATTTTATCAGAGACAAACCAAGGAAGGTAGTCTTTCAAACATTTGTTCACTATATTGGTTTTGTCCATCGATTGAGGATGATAGGATGAGCTATGAGCCAATTGAGTACCCAAACAAGAAGTCAATTCTCATTCAAAAAAGTCCGAAGATGGGATCTCTCACAATTTCTCATAATAATATTTGGGTTTCCATGTAGTTTTTGAATTGTGTCCATGAATGCGATGGCAACTTTACTAGCTTTGAAGGGATAGAGAGTCGGGCCTATCAACATTCACCATGATGACACTCTTTCCTTCAAACTTGGTAACCTCAGAATGAAATCCATGGAACCTCCTCCCAACACCTAATTTGGATGTATAATGGTTGTAAAAGACCGGTATTAATTGTTTCCACCTTATTTTGTTGGCAAAACAAAAATTATGCTACAAACCTTTGAACATTAGTTTTTAAGGCCATCCCAAAAAAATCCTTCTTGACTCCCATATGGTAGGTTTTCAAAATCCTCGAAAGTGCCTCCCACCGGAGAGGTGTGCAATTCAATTAGTACCTTCGCTTGAGTTGGGAGTTCTTAAATAAATATAAGCTGCATTTTGTACCATAGTGAATCATTTTTCCATGTAAATGTATCCGATGCACTAGAATCCCTGCAACCTTTGAATGATAGTCCACACTTTTTTGTTATTCTTCTTCCATTCATTCTTCATTACATCCAATAGAGTTGAATGATCGAGATGTCGCAGAAAGGCCTCTCAACACATCTTCATCATCCTTTCTTGAGGGTGCATCTACCACAACATTTGCTTCCTCTTTTATAGATGATTTCAAATCATAACCCAAATATCTTGTTACCCATTTTTGTTGAAATTTTCCTCAAGATAGTCTTTGTTCCAAGAAGTATCTAAGAATGGTCATGATCTGTTTTGACCTTGAAGTGCCTACCTGCTGTGTAAGGACTCCATTTCTTCAATGCATGTAGTATTTCCATCATTTCCTTCATAAATGGGTTTTGTAAGTCCTTTCCCTTTGAGTGGTCGACTTTCAAAAAGCCAAGGGCCTTCCTTCTTGTATTATGACATCACCAATTCCATTTCCTGCTGCATCACATTCCACAATAAAGGTTTTTGTGAAGTCTGGATAAGATAGGGAGCTTTACACATCACCTCTTTAAGTTGTTCAAAAGCTTTTAGTTGCCTCTCGAGTCCATGAAAAGTATCCTTCTTAGTTAGTGCCATTTAAAGGTGCTACTCCATATGGCATTAACCCCACAAACCCAAAAATCCTATAAGATTCTTTAATGTTTTGGGAATCACAAATTCATCATGGCCTTAATCTTATTAGGGTCTACCTGACACCTTCATGAGATACAATATGACCCAAATACTCTACTCCTTTACCCAAAGAAACATTTGATGGTTTGGCATATAGTTGTTGCTCCTTTAGTTGTAGCACCTTTTTGTCAACATGTCGACATGATCCTCCCAAGACTCTGCTATATATAGATTATTGTTCATCATCAAAAATACTAACACAAATTTTCAAAGTTGGGAAGGGCTTGAAATGGGAATTCATCAACCCTTGAATGTGGAAGGTGCATTTGTAAGGCCAAAAAGGCATGAAAATTCATAATGGCATTCATGAGTTCGTATCGTTGTTTTTAGGGATATCTTCTTCCTTCATTCTCGACCGAGATACCTTGAACTTAAGATCCAATTTTGTGAAATAGATTTATCCATGTAGTTCATTCAACAATTCATCAATGACTGTGGAATGGGAAACTTATCTTTACTGTTGATCTTGTTGAGCTCTCTATAATCTGGACACACGCCTATGAGCTATCTTCTTGAATACCATTACCATCAAAAAGTAGTAAGAACTACAGGGTCTAATAATGCCAACCTCTAACATTTCTTCAACCATACCAATTTCACTCTTCTCATGCATGGTATCTCAGATGGTTTGATGTTAGGAGGAACACTCCATGAATTAGGTGAATTTCATGATTATGTTTTCGAGTGGGTGGAAGATCTTGGGAATATCTTCAAATACTTTGAATGCTTATCAATGATCCTCTTGGAGATATTGAGGAATAGATGGCTTAGATGTTTGAACATCGAATGAGCATAGTTGTGCAATACTTTGATTTTTCAATAATTTTGTCATGTCGTTAGAGCTATCACCTTACCAAGTTTCCCTTGTGATACCTCTTAACCCACCCTTTTCCTCCAAATGAAAATTTCATGAATTTTTGAAAATTAAAAGCCAATCGCTCCTAATGATTGTGAAACTATTGGATTCCTAGTACAACATTTGGCACCACCCATGGGTATAGCAATCATTGAATTATTCACATATTCCCCCATAGTAAGATTGATCTATTGCATTTTCCCCGAGCAATTGATAGTTCCTCCATCCGTACAATCATTACTTGAAAACTCCTCCTCATACTGATATAAAAAGAAATTGAGATCTCGGGCTAATTTATAGTGAATGAAATTATGAGTGCACAGCTAGAATCACTAGGACTATTACCTTTTTCATGTATCCTTCATCTTGAGGGTTTGAGGAGTGTTAATTCCATCCAATGTACTACACGCATCGTGGGAGCCAACCTCTCTTGACAGCCTGCTCTATGTTTTCTTACCCGAGTATGTTTGTTCTCGTTCTTCTTCCTCTCACAATCTATGTAGCTAATTTCTTCTCATCACACTATGTCCTCATCACATTCTGTTGGGTCACTAGCATAAACCTTTTGCTTTTCTTTTCCCCAATTGTTGAGGTGTGTCAACCTTGTGAATGAGGTGTTTTAGAGAAGGAGCATTGTTCTATAGATGTTAGGATAGTTACTTCTATTAGCTAGTAGCCATAGCTGTATTTTCACTTTCAACATTTCTGCCACCTTAAATACATTCTCCAACGATTTAGGTTCCTGCCATAACCTCATGTTGAATGTTATCCTTTAAAGTTCTCATGAATACATCAATCAAGTGCTCATCCGACATCGCCATTCTTTATATTCAAATCTTTGGAAGTTCTCACAAGCCTAACTCCAACCCTTGCTTTGAGATCAATTTATTGAAGAAGGTATTTCTCCTTGTATCCCTCATAGTGTGCTAATACTTTTCCCCAAAAATTGTCCAAGTGACGAAAGTGATTTGTGAGAACAGTGCCATTGATACCATACAAATTGATTAGGTTCTAAATATACAGCTATGTACTTGCACTTTGTATGTTGCAGATTATGTAGATCAAAGAATTCTCCATCTAAAGTATCCACGGATTTGTTCCCTTTTGCCATCAAACTTCCCTACATCAATCTTTTAGGAACGCATGGTATTCAAACCAAAGTTGCTTCCTAATTCTTTACCCACCTTCTGTGTCCTCCTCATCATGAATTCCTAAGGATGCATTTTCACCTTAGGTGTCTTCTCCTCATAGAAATTTTTCAATACTTCCATGATCTCCTTTAAAACCATCCATTCATAGTATCCAACTTAGCTTCCATTGAATCCATCTTATATCCAACTTAGCCTCCATTGAATCCATATTTTGTAGTTCATTGCGTCTCTACTTATTTCCATTTCTTCACCTTCATCAAGAGTCCAAGTAGGATTTTCTGGAGGCTTATTTGGTGTAGAAGTTCCCTTTTTTGGTGGCATGTTGGCCAAGTATCACTTTTGAACCTTGATTTTGAGGTGGTTCTGCTAGACAATATTTATTCCGTTGTATCTCCCAAGTTTCAGCCCTTCTGGGTATGAAACTTTCTTTTATGTAATTCTCTGATATTTCTTCTCTACAATTCCACAAGTCTGATCAAAATTGGATGTTCCAAGTGGAATTTACAGTAACTTCCCCACAACTTGCCGATTTTTTTCCTTTCCAATAGATCTCACTTGTATAGCATGCCCCGCACAAAAAAATTGATATAAAATTCTGAAACTCGCACCAGAAATACTATAGACTTTCCACGATCCAATGAAACCAGTCCCACTCAATTTGGATACTCTAGGAATAAGTTATGATTGTTTTACCTAGAAAACCTTCTTGAGAATAGTCAATAAGACTAGTCAGATACCCTATCTTACACAGGGTGTATCTACAAATTTAAGATGACTCGAAAGTTGAACTTTTTACCACAGATACCTTACTAATTTTCGTAAATAGCCTCCGAAGTTAAGGGTCTGAAACATTACATAAAAGTGTTTATAGCGAAACTTCCGCAATGACTCAGTTCAGGATGATTCTCGAACCCTATCTTGTACAGGTTGTATCTCCAAAAGTATAAGGCCTCAGGAGATGAATTTTTAACCCAGCGTACCTTGATCCATCTACTAAATATTCTCCAAGACGTTCCTTCTGAAATGTTGTAGAAAAACATTTATATCGAAAATTCCAAGGTGTCTTAGATGTAGCAGCGAGACCCTAAGACCTTGAGCTCTGATACCATATGTTAAGAACCAAATGTCAATATAGCATAGAAAAACCTCAGAAAAAGTACTCAACGCCTTGAAAAAGAGATAATTTCAGATAATGAGCCTCTTCGAGGGGGCAACCTCCTTTTACCCCAATTAAATGTTCAAGTACAAGATGATTCAAAATGAAAATGCCTCCTTGGTATATATAGGAGACTAGGAGGTATAATTACAACTAATGGCCTAAAGCCGACATAAATAAAATAAGATTACTAATTTAATATGCCCCAATTAAGGGGTGATGAGCCAATATTAGGGCTTAACAGAAAGTGCATCAACCCTTAAAACAAAGTAAGTTATTGGAGAATGTAAGAAGATAAGACATAAAAAGACCTGTAACTTTGATCAAAAGGCTATGTAGAATTATGAAAAAAGTGATTTTCCTTAACATTTTAGGTCAATAGGGAGTAATATGTTGCAATAGATTTCTATATAAGTAGAGTAATGTTAGTGTTTTAGACTCCATATGAGATTTGATGGTAAATTATCCTTTCAAAGTGATAAGATTCATGTTTATTTGGATCTTATTGAATAATGGAGTAGTAAAACAAGAGGCTTTACATGGAGCTACATCTTTGGGTATGTAACAAATTATGTTTTACATGGAACTATATTTTAGGGTATGTAACAATTTCTTTTCGACCTAAGTAAGCTTTTTAATGAAAAAAATAATATATATACACATATATTATTTATTTTTTTTATATTTTTCTAAATTTCTTTTCGACTTAAGTAAGCTTTTTAACGAAAAAAAGAATATATATACACATATATATTATTTTTTTTATATATTTTTCTAAATTTATCTATCTAATTCAATCATTCTAATTTATTTTCTCCCTTATTCTTTATTAATTTGTACTAATTTATTGAGTTTAATTCACTTTTCTGTTACTTTTTCTTTGACCATTTTCATCATATTTTTAAAAGTCGCTTGAAAATAAAAATAAAATAAACAAAAAAAAAATTATTTTCTTTTATAACCATTATCTTTTATTCTTTTCTATAATTTTTCAAATCAACAATCATTTTCTATTATATTTGTATGCTTTATGTGTCCTTGATGATGGGTAAAGTGTCCACTCAAAACAAATTCTAACACAATTTATTTCCAAAAAAATTCCACAACATAATGACTAATTGTAAAAACCTACACATCATAATAGCTAGAAGATATTTAACCATAATCATTTTTTAATTGTTGAGATTAAGGGCCTCCATCTTTAAAAATGGAATGATTATATTGGAATTCAAAGGAGAGAAAACCATAAGACACTATGTAATTCAAATTATCAATAATATGGAATAGTAAAATAATAAAAAAATTCAATAAGACTTGGCTTTGGAGTTCTCATCACCTCGGGATTTACTAGTATTAAGATTTATTGGTGATAAAAACAACATTGTGAACCATCTTATGTAATAAAAAGTTTCACACATGACGAGGGTGAGTATAAATAGAATTTTTTTTGTGGGGTATTAGAATATGATCAAAGATAATAAAACCAAATAAATGAAGGTAGGAAGGAATTATAATGATTATTCTTCTAGGTAGGAAGGAATTGCAAAGGGCCTTATGGCTAAATTGAAATACACCAATTAACTTTTTTGGTTGAGCAATAAGGAAGTGTTGTTTCTATTTTCTTAGAAGTCGTCGAAAAAGTTTTTAGACTCCCCAGGGATTGGAAGGGATGGTAGAGTTGTAAGTCTATGAAGGTTTGTGTGGTCAATTCTTTACTAAACATGATAGGCACATGATTTGTGAAAGGAATTAAATAGAGAAAATCGAAAAACTGGATTTTTTAATAGATTTTTAATAAGTTTTTAATGTAACTTTCTTTAATTATTTTGGAAAAATAGAATTTTTATTTATAGAAAGTTTATATATATATATATATATATATATATATATTTTAATATTTAGATGAATACATTTCATTTAATTTATTAAGAAAAGTTAATAAAAAATTTATTAAAAAAGTTTAATAAAAAATATGAAAAATTATAAGTCTATGAAGGTTTGTGTAGTCGCTGCTTTACTAAACATCACAAGGACATGATTTGTGAGAGGAATTAAATAGAGAAAATCGAAAAACTGAAACTTTTAATAGGTTTTTAATGTAACTTTGTTTAATTATTTTGGAAAAATAGAAATTTTATTTATAAAAAAGTTTATTAATATAAGTTTTAAAAATATAAATTTTAATAGTTAAATGAATACATTTCATTCAATTTATATAAAAAAATTAATAATATTTTTATTAAAAAAATTAATAAAAATATGAAAATAAATAAATATATAAAGACATGATTAAAAAAATGAGATCCAATTTTAAAAAAAGGACATGATTAAAAAAAAAGGGCAGAGAAGAAAACTACAAAATAGATTATATATGATGAGGCTTGTAGTAAGGAATCTCAATGGAGATACTTAAATTATTCATATTAATAATTCAAACTTGGAATTGGAAGGCCAAGGTACTATGTAGATGATATAATAATTCCACTTGAGAAGTGTACTATGTAGATGATATAATAATTCCACTTGAGAAGTGCACATGTTTTGAGATTTTGGATAAAGTTGGTAACTACATGGATGCCCATGGTCAACTACTTCGGGTAGTTTAGTACATATTACAATATAATATGATATTATATAATAATGATAAGTTTATTTAATGTTAATCAAAATCCCACTTGCAAAGAATCCAAGGGGATTCATATTCTAAAGGCCACTTGTTTAATTAATTAAATAATATCACAACAATTATTAATTAATTAATTAATATCAGAACAATTATGCAACGATAAATAATTTATTTTCTGTAAGAGTGTGACAAATAGAAATTAATAATAAAGAGGTTATGCAAGTGGACATTTACTATAGTCGCTTCTAGAATTTCTAGACTTAACCATCAAATTTATTATAGTCAAAATTTACATGCGGATTCTAAATATTATAAGAAACTAATAACATACAAAAACTAAGATTGGTGTCTCTTCTTTTAAGGTGAAATATCATATTGAAGTTGGTGTTCCATAAGGTTAGAGTATCTTCTTTCTCAGGGTTCCTAATATGATATTTTTATAGGATGATTAATTTTTATTATATTAAGAATATACTTTGTTTCTTTAACATTTATCACATAAACATTTTGATATAATCTACATCATATTAATTTATATTTATTGTAATGTGTGAACACATTTAGTAATATCTAAATTTTTTCCCCTTGTAGGGTTGTTTTAACATTTATTAACATTAAACATTTTGACATAATCAACACATCATATTAATTTGTATTCACTGTAACGTGTGGAACACATTTAGTAATATTTTATTTTCTTTTATTTTTATAGGGTTGTTTATAAGAATGTTGAAGAAGTTTCTAGATGTATTTTTAATAATAATGTTTTTAGATTTTACTTCATAGTGTTTCATAGTGTTTGGTGTTAGATTTTTTTTAAAATGGTAAAAAATTGTTTTTGGACAACGAGATTGTATTCTTTATTAGTAGCAATGTTGCTCATTAAATTTTGATAGTAAGGAATATGAGTATGAACGATAAATTTCTAATAAGCATTTGAAAAAAACTAAGTGGAGTTGGAAAAATGAGTAAAATCCATTATTTTATGATATTTTTGGATAGTTTTTCAAACTATATTTGAAATGAAGGTGATCAAAGATAATTAATGATAATTAATGTGAAATTATTTTAAGTGGTTGTTTTGTCTTTTTTTTTGTTATTTTTTGTTTAATTTTTTTTTGGGTATAATTTCAGTGTTATAGGAGATTTTTAGCATATTGAATCTATTTTTGCATTCAAAAATACAATTTAAACAACATAAAATTGTGATTTGATGTAGATTTATGTCATCAATTTCTAATAAAAAAAACTAAAATATAAAACAATTAAACAACACCTATTTTAATCATCCTTTAATTTATTTAGTAATAAAAATTTTAATTTATTTTTATTTTATACCATTTGAAAAATAACCTTTTACACTTAATGGACTCAAAAATGTCTTATATACTATTTCCATCCTTCAACGATGTCTATTTATTAAGAATCTATCATGCTATTTCTTTTTGATGTTATGTGTGAGATAAAAAACCTTTTTATATTTTTCTAAAGATCTTATTAAAAATAAGAATATTATTTTTTCCACCAAAATTGAGAAGATAAAACATAGAAGACAAAACTCTACCTGCTTTACAGGGTATTTTCAGTTTTCAATATATGAGTTGGAGAGGTAACATGCAATTAACACTGTATTATTATTTCTTTCTTATTCAAGTATTAGTTAAAAAATATTATTCATGGAAAATTAATATTTATTTAGAAAATTTCAATTTCATACTAGATTTTATGAATTTCCCTCCCTAAAAGTCCACCTCCCATGTATTAATAACTTTTAATTAATTAATAATAAATATTTAGTAATCAAATTATTAAAAAGAAATTCTCAAAAGTTATATATATATATATATATATATATATATATATATATATATATATATATATATATATATATTTAAATAAAACATATTTAAAGATATTATCAATGTTTTAAATAAACAAAGTAAAAATAGACATTCATGTTCATTATATGTTTTTTTTTTTAAATAAGCAAAGTAAAAATAGACATTCATGTTCATTATATGTTGAGGCATGCAAAAATATTAATCTTAACCTTTCATGATTATCATGACATGTTAACTACTAGGTCATTAGAAAAAGAAGATATTCATTCTTCATGACATGTTAACTACTAGGTCATTAGAAAAAGAAGACATTCATTCTTGTTGTATTGATTATTGTTCCATATTCGACCAAAGAAAGGAAACAAGAAGTTGGGTAGGATAGAGGAATGAAATGACCCTATACTAATGATATGTACCGCAATGTCAATGAAAAATCCATAGTGAATTCACCTTTAATTTTCATATCTAAGAAGGAAAGAGAAAGGTATAGTCTTCCACTTCTAGTTAGGTTTTCCTATATTGGGTTTCATTGAGTAGATCTTTTGTTTTGTGTGTAGATAGTGTGATATTTTCTTTAGATTTTTTATTTCAACTTCAAGTAATATTAGTATTTTGAGTGTTAAGATAGTAATATTAAATATTAATATTAAGTAATATCTTGAGAGTTTGTTAAAACTTGTAAGATCTATTGTGGAAATTGTTTCCTAGTTGAATATCCATAATAGCTTTGAAATCATATTGGTATCATAGAAAAATCCTTTGGGATTTTTGTTAGAAATTCTCAGATTTATAAATTGGCTTAAAGAAAAAAGTCTCAAAGTCGTATCCATGGTAGATGATATACAATGATAATCCAAGGGATGACTTAGAGGTGAGTCTTTCAAAGTTGCAAGAAAAATTCTTTGAAATCTCTCACAACATGGTGATCCTAATGGTATCTCTAGAGAGCAAGTTCAAACCTTTATGAGATTTTTATATCTCTAACAAGGAAGTTGGATCTAATAGGAAAGAAAATAATAACCTAAAAAGGATCCTAAGAAAGAAAGACCAAATTATGAAATCACCTTCACCATTAGACGTTGTATAGGGAAAACAAGGATGAGTGAGGGAAGACACCATAGGAGAAGAATTGAAGGATAAATATTTTATTGATAAGATTAAGTAGATGCATTTGCAAGTACATGAGACATTGAATAAGTCATGTAGGAAAAATACAAAATCATGGCATGATTAACATAAAAATGAGAAAAAATTCAAGGTAGGAGATCAAGTCAGCTTGCATCTTAATAAATAAAGGCTATAGGGTCTTGGTAAGAAGATAATTTTTTGTGTTTTGGTCCTTTTGAATTGTTAGAGAAGGTATGTAAAAATTCCAATAGAATTATTCTACCTCTTTATATGTACATTTTTTTTGTTAGCTAAATATCCATGACTTGCAGGATTGGCCTGTGGATGAGATGCCATGACCCAGGGGCATCTAAGCCGCCAAAATCACTCGGGGATCGCACTCGACCTGGACCGCACCATCCCTTAACATGGATGGATTTGAGGTGTCCCCAAAGGTATCACACCAGTGACTTCACTTACGGAGTACCTTAACAATGCACTCCGAGATCATCGTCTGCTCTACACCATGGGGACACCCTATATGTACATTTACCCATTAGTGAATGTGGAAAATTTGAAAGTCTTTGAGCTATCAATTTTAGGTCGAGAACATGATGATAAAGTCTTGCCTACCATAGAGGACTCAACACTATAAGTTCGAGTAGAGTTAGCAAAGGATATTTGTTTTGTAGAAGAAGTAAAAAACAGCTAGAGGATGACACATGAACTCTAGTAGGTTAGGATGAAAGAACAACTTCTAGGAAAGGAAAAAAGGCATTCAAAAACCTTTGAAAATGGGCATGTATGATCTAAAATGGATGTCTATAGAACTTTGCATCTATTTTGGTACTTTTTGGGTGGAACAATTGGATTTATTGATTTGTAGGGCTCATTTTAGCTCATATTTTGGTGATTTGGATCCTAAAAATTTTGCAGCCTATTTGGGGTACTAAATGGAATTTTCAAGGGTTAAAACTTGTAGACATAATCCATATCATCTTGACATTATTCTACATATCGATAGCTTTCCAACAATGCAATTTTCAGCTTATTGGACATTGTATCATTAAGTTATACCTCTCACAAGTTTTCCTATCTCATTGACCACCATGGTACCAATTGGATGTCACATTAGATCCCATTATTCACATATGTGGACTTTCAAGAAGATTCTAATAGTCCAAACCCTATCCCTGAACAAGAGTTGAAGCATGCAAAATTCCCGCCCATGATTGAGAGTCGAGGCATGAAAAAATCCTAACCCTAACTCTATATGGATATCATGACATGTTAAATACTAAACCACTAGGGAAGGAAGGGGTTCCATTCTTTTTTTATTGGTTACTATTCCATAGTTGGATAGAAAAAGGGAGGAAGACATTGAAGTAAAACAGAGAAATTAGAAGACCACGTAGTAGCCATACAAGCTAAAATACCAGTGGAAACTCCAAGGTAAGTTCAACATTCTTTATATCTAAATTTCATATCCAAGATTAAAAGAAAATGACATACTCCTCACCGACTAGGTTTTCTCATATTAGTTTCCCAAAATACATCTATTACTATTTGTGTAGATAGTATAGTATTTATTTTAACTTCTATTATTTAAGCCTCAATATTTTGAGGCTAATGTAGTAATATTAAATCTTACTCTTAATTACAACACTACAAGAAGTTTGCATAAACTTCTAAACTCCATTGTAATGAAAATTTATTGAATATTCATAATACTTACATTCAAATTCCTTTTCTTTTGATAACACTGTGTTATTTAAACCAATTTAACTATAAAAAAATATATATAAACAACTCAACACCTTATTAATAAAACATATTTTATTTACTATACACTTTTAAAATTTTAAGTAATCTTTTTCAATCCCATAACCACAACCTTTAAAAAAAAATCTTTATGTAAAGAGTAATATTTTTTTAACACAATTTTAATCAATCTTTTTCAATCTACCACAACAACAACAACCTTTTAAAATATTATTATGTATATATTATTTTTTAAAACAAATTCTACATGCCTATATCGCTAATGAGTTTGGTGGCTAGTACCACAAAACAATCTAATATAATTATCCTCCATTATATGAAAAACTAAACACATTTAATATGCCACTTGCAAATAAGATAAGGGTATCCCATTCTCAAAGCAATTTGTTAATATTTAATCAAATAAACACTATTACAAATAGAAGTATACATCAAGTAAAACCAAATCCAAATTAATAATTAGGTTTTGTAAGTAGATATTGAATGTACAAATAGAAGTATACATAAGTAAAATCAAATCCAAATTAATAATTAGGTTTTGTAAGTAGACATTGAATGTAGTCGTTTCTAGAGTTCCGTTTACAACAAGTAAAACCAAAACCAATTCCCAATTAATAACTAGTTTTTACAGTAAAACCAAAACCGATTCCAAATTAATAATTAGATTTTGCAAAACCAAAACCAATTCCAAATTAATAATTAGATTTTGCAAAACCAAAACCAATTCCAAATTAATAATTAGATTTTGCAATTGGACATTGAATATAGCCATTTCATAAAAACGTTTGCAACAAGTTAAACCAAAAGAAATTCCAAATTAATAATTCGGTTTGGTAGGTGGACATTCAATATATACATTTATAGAGTTTCATCTCTCACCTTTTGGATGGGAATATTTATATTAGAGTCAAATTTTATATATAGACTTTTAATATTAACGTAATATTAAGATCGGTGTATCTTCTATTGACATTCATTATTCCATTATGAAAAGTCCAACTTGTTCTTAACATTTAATAAAAGTAATAATTTCTTTGACTTTTAAAGTGAATTTGAAGTGTATCACTAATATATTGTTCGAGGTTAGTACATCTTTATTTTCATATTTGTTCACTTATTAGGTTTCATTTTCATATTTATCGTCACTTATTAGGTAATAATGGTAATTTAAAAATGGTATTTTCTGAATAGAAAAATATATTAAAAAAACTCTTTGTTTTTGGCTTATCACTTTTTTTTCAAACATAAAATTGTTTATTATATTATATAATTTTTTTAGGAGAAAAGTAACAAAATATAGCAGTAATCATTGCAAGAACTCTCATCGATCCTCCAAACCAAAGGTATATGAAAAAAAAACTAAAATACTACGAGCATGCAGACTGATACAAAACAAGGAGATAAGAACATAAAGTGCATGGATCTGACCCCATAGGTCCATAAAACCTACCCATATAAACCAACAACACTATCTCTTATGTGTAGACAAAGAGAAAGCTCATCAAAAATTAGATTGCCGACAAAAAACATTAATAGAGATTTAAGAACAAGGCGGGGCCCTCATTCCCCTCTTCCCACTGGTTGTAAAATATCTTCCCTTCTTTCATCTAGAGTGCCTTCTTGGATAAATTGTATGCCTCCTTGTTGATATCATTATAAATGTGAGTGAAACTGAATGTCCTGAATGCTTTACTGAGGTCTTTGATTCTGTCCTTCCAACAATCCAAAGATATTACTTGCAACTTTCCTTTTTGGTTCAACCAGTCTATGATGATTCTGGAATCTCCAAAAACTTGTAGATCTAGGATATGCAACCACATAACCAATGTTAACATTGCCCACACTCCCAAAAGTTCACCCCTAGTATTAGTGCCTAGTCCACAATTGAATGTCCACTTATAGACCGTATGTTCATTGATCCTAAGGACCCCTCCTTCTCCCCTTAGTTGGCCATTTGATTGAGTTTCTCTGTCAAACCAACCTGCTATAAAATCCACTTTGGTCATTGAAAAAGTGGCTCTGGTAACTAATGCTTTATGTAAATCCTCGTGTCTTCCAAATCCTCCAAGTGTCTTGAATACAACCGAGTAGATAGATGGTCTACCATTCTCAAATAATACTTTGTTGCATTCCATCCACACATGACAACTAATGAGAGAGGGCATATTAGGGTGTGAGGAACGCTATCTTAGCCAACTTTTGAAGAAAGAGTTTATAGAGGATCCCATCCAGAAAGTATTTAAGCTAAGGGATTTTTTAATCATGAACCACACTTGTTGTGTAAAACATAAATTGACCAACATGTGCATAATTGGCTCAGGCTTCTTTAAGCATAGAGAGAAAATACTTGGACGAGACCATCCTCTACTTTGTGAATTATCCTAGGTAATAATTTTGTTTTCCACAAATAACCAGGTGAAGTATTTTATTTTGGGTTCAAGGTCCCAAGTCCAAAATTTATTCTTCCATTTACCAATGGGTTGGGGACAAAGTTTTGATGCTAAGGCATTATAGAAATTTATGGCAGTGAGAGTTCTAGATATATCTCCCCCAATCCGTTTTATTTCATTAGGTTTGTCCTGCAACTATACACCAGAGAAAATCAAATCCCTGCAGAAAAAGTCCCATTCTATCGCTTGTTCTCCCATGAGACCAAGGTCGTCACTTGCTTTCCATTGAGCGCAGATCGTTCTCGGTCGAAACGCTCCTCTATCGTGAAAGAGAAAGTAAATGTTTCTTCTCTTTAATGAAGCTAGGAGTTCTTGAGAGAGAAGAGAGATATTTCCCAATCCCAGAATCTTATCCTTTCCAATAATTACAGAATGGCCAGATTCGGGACTCTCGCGTAGCCAATGAGCTATTACATTTATAGACTTTACTAGGTTTCTTCAGTCCTGAGAGGCATTTGGAGTTCTTTGAGTGGTCGATCTCAACCAAGTAAACACCGAGCTATATGGAATATATTTGTCCTTTTTGACCCTATGCCAAATGCCATCCTTCATCAGAACTTGCCACAAGTTGTTTTCCACCATCGATCTGTTAAAAAGGTAAATGTTCCTTATTCCCCAACCAAAAAATATCTTTGGTTTTGCAATGATCTCCCATTTTCAAGGATGAATATGATGTTTAACACTACTACCCAACCAAAGGAAACTAAACATCAATTGTCTAATCCTGTTGAGTACTAACGTCGGGATACTTTCCAAAGACATCCAATAAATATGCATTCTCTCAAGTACTTCCTTTATAAGTACAAAGAGACCTCCTAAGGAAAGCCATCGGTTGCACCAATGGTTGATTCTTTTTAAAAAATTTGAGATTACTCAATGCTATTCTTCAACCTTATAATTTACAGGATTGAGAAATTAGCCAAGATACCTAAAACCTTCAATTACATCAGTGAATGAATACTAGCAGTAGGAAGGGATTGACACCATTCACGAGAATGTTATTCCAAAGAGAATCTAAACATCTTGATTAAGACATCCTCGTGAACAAAATCACGTTCAAGCATGCATTTATGAAAATTTAATAAGTGCTCACCAAGATGATCATACCTTCTTCCTTTGAATCTGGGAAGATAGTCATCCCATTCAAGTATAGTAGGAACTAGATGCGGAAAAGCAACTATGTTTGAGAAATTACAAAATGCATACCTTTGAGAATCATCCAAGATACCTATGCTTGCGTTTCTTGGTTGTTAAGGGAAAGTTGCAGGTGTATTTATTTGAGTCAAGTGCTCAACGATGGACTTCATCGAACGTTTGGATGAGGTAGACTCTTTATCTTGTCTTGTTAGCATATTTGTTTATATAGCATACATGAGATTAGAGTTGATTTCTACAGTCATTTCTATCTATTGTGGTTTACCCCTAGCCATAGAGAGATTTTCCTCGTAACAGAATTGGTGACCATACTGGGGATATAATCTTCTTTTTGGGGTTTGGAGTGTTTTTCTCCTTTCTTTTCTCTCATTTATATTGATTTTCTTATCGTCTGATTGATTGACAACCTCTGTTCATTATGAGTCTGAGTTTCTTAGCCTTCTCCTTATCCTGGCTATGTTTAAACACATATACATGGGTTTTTACCTGAGAGTCGTGTACATACGCATGTTTTCCTTATGCAAGAGGCGCATATATGTGTCTTTCTCCTAAACAATCTTGTACATCATCCTTTTCTTCTTGGTTGTTGGGTTTGATGTTTGCTGGGTAAATTTTGATGGTTGACGAGTCTTATTGGGTCCCTGTAATGACTGTTAAGTGTCTATGGAATGATAGGAAACCTTTCTATGGTTGAATTTTTGGGCAGTACCTTTCTCATCATCCTTTTCATTTGATTGTCCTTTTCATCTTGGGTTGGGTGTTAGCTTCTTGATATCCTACTTGGTTTGTCTCTGTTTACATATAGTAGAATTTTTATATCAAGTTGTTGTTCAGTCCTTGCATTTTCATTCTTTTATATCGAAAATAAAAAAATATTAGGAATTTTGCATTGTTGGCATTTGATCTTTTGGGTCCTTATCATTGATATTAGTACATGTATAGAAAGATTGCATCTTATTTGGAATTTCATAACTAAATTGAAAATTGAATTTTGATAAGCTTATCATTTATTGGGAATATAAGTTAGGACTTTGCATTTTATTCATATTCTTTTATTTTTATTTTTTTTATTTTTTTTTATTTTATTTTTTTTACTGGGGGAATCGGCAACTTCGCGGTTCTCGTACTCGCGTGACACGGGGTCGATCCCCAACGGCTACCACTATAACTCCAGGTGCAACCACCCAGCCCGCAAGAATGGCGCACGAGTAAGTCCGGGTGAGAATCGAACATGAGACTTCATTTTACAAATTTCCTTCCATTTACACGGCACTTGCCAATCCGTCTACACCCGTGCGGGCCATATTCTTTTATTTTACTTGCTGAGTCATAACATCATTAGTTTCACAATCACACCTTTTTTGTGTAAGCAAGGCTACTAAAATAAAATCTGATCATTTAAAATTGATTAGAAATGATTTTATTTTCTAGGGTGCACAAACTAGCTTAGGATTTAGAGCCTTGGAATAGGATTTTGTGAGTAAACTTCTCCAAGGCTATTAAATCAACATATGTGTCTGACTAAGGGAGTGGTAAAATCCATTGTATAATTGGTGATGTTAGGAGGCTTCGCTTACACCCACGTTAAGTACGAGGTCGCGTGAGGTTGGTTGAGGGGATATCCCCCCAATACCTTCTTAACGTCAGATATATTTCTAGGGATCTATTCGTATATGGGGATCTTGCTAGTACCTTTACCTCTATGAGAGGAGGTGCTTTCGAGGTTTTAGGCTTTGTTACGATGCCCATATCGTGGACCTGACTTATGACAGTTGTCATGCACATCGGTTATATCGTGGTTTCTTAGTTGCTTGACATAGGCACTGTTAGTCTCTAATTTTTCTTTTGATTTAGTGAGAGATTCTAATCCTAAACCCTCCCTACCTGCACTTCATTGTTTGTTTACATTTGAATTTAATATTTGTTTTGAGTTTGTTTTGATTCACATTTTATCTTTTTGAATAATTTCTTTAAGTTTGGGGATTTAAGACATGGTTTTAGAAGACTTGTCACATCATATGCCTATTTGAATCCTTCAAATTCAAATTTCTGCTAAGTTATTAATAGCGCTACTGGAATAACATTATCCCCGTAGCGCTAATGTAATCATGCCATGATAATCTCCATCCACCCTGATTTTTTTATGATTACATAAATCATGGACCGATAATCTGTATGTGTCCCACGATATCACTTGAATCAATTATGCAGTTCAAACCGTTACATGATGGGATCATCCTGTACCTACAAAGACCCATTTCAAATCAGTTCAATTCCCAAACATCATTATACGACCCTGTCACTCATTGTTCTAATTTTGTTGAATTATAAGCATAGGCATCTTTCAGAAGAAATTGCTAACAGTTACAGATTGTATATTCAACTTCCGACAATGCCGAGTTGCAGCATCGTATTATCAATATGACACCTAAGAGAAGTGGGCAAATTGTTAGATTGGAACCTGGGGGCACTGAGCTTCTCGAAGCATATCCGCAGATGGCGCAAAGGTTTAAAGACACTGGCTAGTTCAAATTCTTCACCACCTTCCAAGGTCATGACGAACGGGTATCTATGGCATTTGTACAGAACTTCGATGGTTTCAAAGTGGAGATCGGAAAATTGATAATGCTTGTGACAAAACAATCAATCGCCAAAGCTTGCAGATTGGTAGTTGGAGGAGAGTGATGGTGGAAAAATGAGCATGTAGTCACATAATTTTTCAATCAATTCTTGCTACCAGATAAGCAAAGCCCGTATTGGAGAAAGGGGGTCCCTCACAGTTGGATTAGACAAGAATGACATACTTCTTTAATCATTATCCACACATATATCACCTGCGAAGGAAGATGCTCACTAATTTATATTTACCATATTAGGTTGTTAATGCATCTCAATGGATACTATCCTTTAAATATGCCTTACTTTCTACTCAAAATCCTGACAAAGATGTCAAAAAGAGTGCAGTCACACCCCACCACTGCAAAGGGTAGCATGTTTCATCAAGTCCTAATTATGACTCTGGTCGTTTCTGCTCTGAGGGAAGTATAGAAACCATGGAGTTGGTTGATCCAATCCCTAAAACTTGGTCCACAACCCAACAAATAGAAAAGAGGCAAAAGAAGAAATATGTTCCTGTGTCTCAAAACCCTAGGACAAATTCTACTAGAGTTACCAACAAATACAGGCTAAGGTCTAAATCTATGTTTGATCCCTCAATCAAAAAAGAATATGTCATAGTTATAGAGGATCATTATGAGGATGCTAAACAAGGTATCAAAGAAAAGGTAGGAAAACCTCCTTTACATAAAGAACCAACAAAAAAAAGTAAGCAGACCGTTCCATTCCCTACAGGACCTGTAACAAGAGCTACTACCAGATTGTCAAGAGCTAAAGCATCTGCTAAAGGTATCAGTAGGGTTCCTGAAAATAAAGACAACAACCTTGTAGATTCAGACCACATATCAGATATGCCTGAAGCCATGGATTCAAATAGTTCATATGAAGAGCACAACTTAGGATTGGCCTCTAGGTACCAAATTAAATTGAGAGAGCCTAAGGTTTCCATAGATCTGAATGAGCCTGCACCTGCAGAGGAGTTCCCCGAATTCAAGGTTAAGGTTAGAACTAACAAAGAAAGGATCACAGAACTCCAGAAGATGGTAAAACAGTTGAAGAAAGAGAAGGCTCATGTAGAACAATGGAGTCCCAGGGAGCAAGAAAGGATACAAGGTTTTAAGAAGAAGAAAAAAGAGCAAAGAGAATTTCTCAAAGAAATCAGAGAAATAAATTTCAAACTCTATTGGCATAACATCGTACTCACCACAAAACTCAAACAAAAGACTGCCAAGGATACTGTTGTTATCATACCCTAAAATATTTATGAAGAATTTGGTACACTTTCAATTTGGATGTTTACCAGGGAACAAGGAAAGATTTACTTATTTTGGCTCATAAAAGGAAAATACCTCGAAATGCATGACTAGATCAAACCAATTCCTATTTTGTAGGATTGAATGTATTGTTGAAAGGATCATTTGAGATCAAGCTGTTGAGCCGATATCTATTTTTGTAATGTAAATTCTCTTTTTGAACTAACCTCCCTAGTAGATAGATGCTAGTCAGATCTTATCATTAATATCATACTAGAAATTAGGATCTAATATATTTTGGATAGTTTAAGTAGGCAAAAGAAAGACTTTGTTAAGGTGGAAAATTTGGAGATCCAGGAGATCTATTTTGAAAGTCCTTGTAAAACATTTCTGTTCTATTTGACACTTAATATCAAAGGCATATGGATGGTTAGACTCTCTTTTCTACTATGTTCTCATTTCTTCATTCTTGAACTCATTATTCAAATTGCAATGCATTTGTTCTCTTTATTATCAATTGAAACAGTAAAGAATTTGTTGTGGTGATTATTTTTAAGTTTTGATTTCAGGCTGATGTTCTTGTTTCTTAATGATAATTTGAGATAAGAATTTTATGTGAGGTTGAAAAATTGAAAACTTCATTTTATCTTTTCCTTATTTATCTAATTCATCTATATGACTACCCTTTAACCAATCAATGGGATATATTCTATTCTTATTCTCAATTTCTTGTTTATTTTAAAACCTTGAGCCACTTTTCAACCACCTTATTCAAAAAACCAAACCATAAACACCCTCAAAATACTTTGCAATAACTCGATGATGCCCTAGATTTCCCTCTCACAGTCAAGTGCAACTTTAGGGACTAACAGGTACCACATAGGTTACTTGCAGGGGTTATTCTGCAGGTACCCTGGGTCAAATAAGGGTCAGACAAAACACAACCTTTATGGAGGATTACCTCTCTAGGGGGATCTGATCAACTAGTTGTTAATCCCACGAGGGCCCTTATAACTGATTTTGATACCTCTGATCTTTAGCATGGAGTCTCATGCCCCTCTTGGGTGAGGCATACCTACTTTAAGGAGGGAGGCCCCTTTCAACCACTTTATCTTATTTGTGTGCATATTGGCCTTTTGTTTATTTTATTCTGGTTTTCTCTTTGATTACTGGTTGGCCTTAGGATTTTATTTTTATATATTGAATCTTGAGTCATCGTGGAGCCATACCAGCTTCCTTGCAGGTATCGCCGCTTGTTACAGTTACCACCGCATTTTGAGTCTTTGCCTTCTAAAAGGCGTAAATTTATAAAACGTGGTACACACACCTCCACTTACCAGACTTGTGATTATACAAGGATGGGTACAGAATCAATTCAAAAAGATATTGGGAGTCTGTCAACTCCCATACCTACTATAGTTAATGATACGCCTTCGACACCTTCAACCACAATGATCGTAGTGTCAGAGGTTCCTATCATCACCCATGTCCTTCCTATAATGAATACTCAAACTATAGCCATGAACCCTTTCGGGTCCCTTTGTCACTTTCCGGGCTATAATGTTCAGTCCATCCCTATGGCCTCTAGTCCTTTTTCTTATGGTATGCCGAATTTTATTCACAATTTTCATCCTCCATCCCAGCGTCTAGTCTGAATACTAGTATTGGACTTGGGGGCACAAATCCTCCACATACTCCATTCTCATTTGGTGGTTCTCATTTCCTGCGAACAACCTCTATAGTTGGAGGCCTTCCTCCTATTAACCTCGAGTCTAATGTTGGTCCTAATGCTTTTGGATGGAGTAACAAACTGGCGGAAAATCTAATACTTATGGTCCATAAGTAGTAGCCTTTACACCCACCTCCTCTGTACTGAATCTGACCAACACATTTTTCATGATGAATCCACCTTTATCCTCTTGATTCACACCCGAAGGAGGTCAGTTTCATACCTTGGAAAACCCCCAACCTGAAGCCACTCCAGCTGGGGGTAGTTTTTACAACCCTCATCAGAACATTCCTACTAGAATGGTGCCCAACCAACCCCTCATGAATCAATTCGGAAGAGGGTCTTACAATCCCGGACATGGCCATGGTGCTTACCAGAACAATGGATGGGATGTGATTCCCCAACAACAATATTTCCAAGTGTAACGTCCTGGGCCGTCATCCCACTGGCCATGCAAACGCTACTGTGCGAAACAACATCATTCTCATACTTAATTAATAACATAAATTTAAGTCATATTAAACACATTTAACTCAGAGTAAGCACACGATTACTGCTAACATAAATAATCCCTGACATTAACAATAATTCATATGCACAACAGAATACATGATACATATAAGCATCACAGGCATGCAAAACATAATATTAAGCATAAGATGATACTTATCTTTGAAACTGTGGTAATTCCACCAACCACGTGCAGGCCTTCCATGAACCTCCTAGCCTTAGACCACGTAACTCATCATGCTCAGTAGTGGGTCACTCCCGAGCTGGGACTAAGCTCCACCCAAGGCAAGGAATCCTAGTCTAGGCTAAGGTTACAGGGAAAACTGCACAAAATAACCAGAAGGATTCTTCCCAGGATGCCTTCTTACACCCACTACTCACAGACTCTCATTCCCCACATGCCTGTTCCGCCCAGGAGTATACACCTTCACAAGAACAGTCCATCAGTTCTTCACCTTCCTCTCTGGGTCTCGGCAACATGCCGAATCAAGAAGTATTAGAGATCTGTAGTTGGTGTTGGACTCTCTCTGGAAGAATACCAGGTTGGGTAAGAAGAGAGAGATCGTTGAATACATCGCCAGATGTATGGAGTGCCAGAAAGTTAAAGTTGATAATAGGAACCCAGCAGGGTTGTTGCAACCTTTACCCATTCCTGAGTGGAAGTGGTAAGTGGTGACAATGGATTTTATTACAGGATTGCCCATAACAAGCAAGTTGCATGATTTGGTCATGGTGGTGGTGGACAATCTTACAAAAGCTACCCATTTTATTCCACTGAAAACTACTCACAAGGCAGCAGATGTTGTTGATATTTTCATAAAGGAAGTGGCACGATTGCATGGAATTCCTAAAATGTTTGTGTTTGATAGAGACCCGAAATTCAGCTCGAATTTATAGAAAGGATTCGAAACGAATCTAAACTTTAGTATAGCTTATCATCTTGAGTCTGATGGACAGACATAGAGGGTGAACAGAGTAATAGAAGACGTACTGAGAATGTATGTGATGGACAAACCATCAAGATGGGAAGACTACCTGCACTTGGTAGAATTCGCCTACAACAATGGGTATCATGCATTGTTGAAGATGAGCCCATTTGAATCACTTTATGGAAGAAAGTGCAACACTCCAGTGAGTTGGGATAATCCAGCTGATAGAGCAGTAGTTGGGCCATAGTTTCTCAAGGAGATGGAGGACCAAATGATAAAAATTAAGCAAAATTTGAAAGCTGCCCAGGACAGGCAAAAAAATTATGCTGATAAGAAAAGAACCCACAGAGAGTTCAAAGTGGGTGATCATGTTTTCCTGAAAGTGAAAGCTAATAGGAGTTCCCTGAAGCTGGGAAGTTGCGCCAAGTTGGCAACCAGATTTTGTGGGCCATTTGAAATCCTGGAAAGGATTAGGCCAGTTGCATATATGCTTGCATTACCTACATCTATGACTGTACATAATGTGTTTCATGTTTCATTGCTTAATAAATATATATCAGATGCTAATCATGTTATCGATTGGAATGTGATTCAGGTGGAACAAGAAGGTGTCCTGCAAGTGCATCCTATGCACATATTGGAAAGGAAAAACAAACAGCTCTGGAATCGAGCTATAGGGATTGTAAAGGTCCAGTGGACCTGGTACGATCCTAAGGATGTGACATGGGAGTATGAAGATGTTATGCGAGTAGAGTACCTGCATCTCTTTGAAAATTTTGAAAAGCTTGCAGATGTTGTGTAAAATTGCACTAAGGACAATGCAAAATAAGGGGAGGGGATTGTAATGTCCCCAAGGCCAAGCCCTATTGTAAATCATGTCTATGAAGTATAGAGCTTGCATTATGAATTGTAATTATGTTTTATAGGCTGGTGA
>SNQJ01S0017850.1:144273-161343 GCA_010110895.2 Picea sitchensis | reverse complement strand
TGTGTAAAATTACACTAAGGACAATGCAAAATAAGGGGAGGGGATTGTAATGTCCCCAAGGCCAAGCCCTATTGTAAATCATGTCTATGAAGTATAGAGCTTGCATTATGAATTGTAATTATGTTTTATAGGCTGGTGAACCAAGTTTATATAAGTTGGTGGGCTTATGTGTTATTAGGCTGGGAGCCTGCTTTTGTATATGTAATCATACAGAACATTAATAAAAATATAAACACTGCTGTGTGCAGACCGACCATGATGAATGAGTGCTGGGGGACTAAGCTTCCACAGATTGGGTAAGGGATTGGGGGCTGGAAGGTTGGAAAGATAGGCTAAGTGTTGAGCCTAAGGGCTTAGGTCCTTGGGAATAATGTTTTAATATTAATACAAAAGCCATGTGAAATATATGTTGTGTCCTAAGTTCCTGGAGAGGAACGCATGCTGATGGAGTGCATGCAGCTTCATGGGTGACATGTGTCGACCCAGGCACATGCAGTTAAAAAACTGCAGAAGTCAGCCATGGAGGGGATCGCTCCTCATTCCATCATCCTTTACGTCTGATTTTGGATACCCTCACATAGCTCTGAGAACCAGAAAACCAAGACGTCTTCCTAAAGACCAAAACATCATCCATATGATTCTATTATTGGTCTGCGTCTTCCCTTGACATACCTATGCACCATTGAGAGAACTGGTTAGGAGGGAAAAATCGACTTGTGAGTTCCAGAACCCAGTCTATCTTCCATTGCAGAGTTGATTCCATACCCGATCTGTCTGTAGGTTGTTGTTTTTTGTTTTCCTGAGTGGGGTTGTGTTGTGGTTATCCTCACCATGCAGGAATTGAGTCGGAAGGGGCTGAAGAACCGGGTTTTAAGGCCCTTAGTTGAAGAGTCAGTCTGTCAGGCCTGTGATAAGTTTCACCATGGTCTGTTCTGAGTTCAAACCTCCTTCCCATGAGGTAATGCCTCCATTTCCTCAGAGTGTGAACAATTGCTGCCAACTCCAAATTGTGAGTGGCATAATTCTTTTCTTTCTCTTTCAGCTTCCTGGACTCATAACAGATTACAAATCAATTCTGACTGAGGACTCCCCCCAACCCTTCTTTACATGCATCTGTTCACACCATGAAATCCACATTTGGATCTGCAATCCTCAAGATTGGAGCGCTGGTTAACAACTGCTTCAATCGTTGGAAACTTTTCTCACACTCTTTAGTCCACTGAAACGTTTCCTCCTTCCTTTGCAGGGAAGTGATAGGGTGAGCTATATTTGATAACCCTGCAATAAACCTTCTGTAATATCCCTCTAGACCCATAAAGGATCTAAATTCCGCCGCATTCCTTGGCGCCGACCATTCTCTGATGGCCTCAACCTTCTCAGGATCCACGACGATCCCTTCTTCTAAAATAATGTGCCCCAAGTAATGGATCTGCCTTTGATAAAACGAGCATTTTCTCAACTTGGCATATAGCTGGTGTTCTCTCAACACTTGCAGAACCATCCTCGGGTGTTTTTCATGCTCTGCCTCTGACTTGGAATACACCAAAATTTCATCCAGGAAGACTATGACAAACTTGTCTAGATAGTCCCTGAATACACCATTCATCAAGCACATAAAAACAACAGGTGTGTTCGACAGCCCAAATGGTACCACTGTGAACTTGTAATGACCATACCTTTTCCTAAAGGAGGTCTTGTTGATGTATTCATCCTTTATTATTACCTGGTGATATCTCGATCTGAGATCTATCTTCAAAAATATTTTCGCACCTTTCAACTGATCGAAAATATCGTTGATCCTCGACAGAGGATACTTGTTCTTGATAGTTACTTTGTTCAACTGTCTGAAATCAATGCACATCCTCAATGTCCCGTCCTTATTCTTCATGAACAGGACCGGGGCACCCCAAGGTGACACGCTTGGGAAAATGTAACCCTTCTTTAGAATCTCTTCAAGCTGCAATTGCAACTCTTTCATCTCTAGCGTACTCATTCTATAAGGAGCTTTCGACACTGAAGCTGCTCCACGCATCAAATTTATAGAGAAATCAATATCTCTCTTCGGAGGTAGTTTGGGTACCTCCTGAAATACGTCTTCAAACTCTGTTAGTATCACATCGTCTCCAATCTTTGAGACTTCATCTCTGGATGCTTCCTCCACACGGGATGCAAACAATTGACAACCCTTCATGTAGCATTTTTTCAACTGCATTGTTGATATTTCTCTAACAACCATAGCTCTAGGAATTCCTTGGACTATTTTCTGATTCCCCTCCTCATCCAGGCATGTAAATTCCTTATTACGATAGTCCAAGAGGGCATGGTTCTGGTCCAACCAGTCCATCCCAATTAAACAGTCATAAGAGCCTAAAGGCAGAATATTCAATTCAGCCTTCGTGCTCAATCCTTTCATGTCCACCGGACAATACTTAACCAACTCTGTAACTTTCCTCTTAGTTCCTATAGCCAACTGCACTAACCAAGGATTTTCATGTTTTCTTCTTGATAAATGCAAACTTTCCACTACCCTAGGATCTACATAACTATGGCTAGCCCCTGAATCAATTAAAATAATAAATGGTTGGTTGTTAATCATACCTTCCAATTCAATCATGTGCGACTGAAATTCAGCTTGCTTGTTGTCCAGGGTCGCATAGATCCTTGGCATTCTACTTCCCATGTCCTCCACTGTTTCAGCTTGTTGAACATTATGGACAACTCTTTCTTTGACATTTTTATGGGGACAATCTCTGTACTTGTGGTTCTCTTTATAGCCCCAACACTGAATGGGAATTTGTATTGACCTTTTTTCCCCCACTTTAGCCATTCTTGGCTCTTTAAACGATGGATGTCCTTGAGGACTATTTCTAAAAAAGGGAGGTTTGATTCCCTTCTGCCTCTGTTCTTTCTTAAACTTCTTCTGGTCATCCCAAGCCTTCTGAAAGGTAGGCTTTTCTCTTTGCTGCTCATATAAGAATTTTGCTCTTCTTATTGTTTCTTCCATAGTCTCAGGATCATCATACTGAATCTTGTCACCAATGGGAGGTGGCAGTCCACTCAGATACCTCTGAATCTTGACAGCCTCATCTTTGATGAATGGAACATACTTCGGTAATTCCAAAAACCTTCGTTCGTATTCATCAATGGTCATGCTACCCAGCTTGAGTTCGAAGAACTCCTTCATTTTTCTATCATAGTATCTTTTAGTCAGGTATTTCCTCTCGAAATACCTCTTGAATTCCTTCCATGTGATATCTTTCTCTCTAACGTGATGAACCTGCACAAGATGATCCCACCACATGGATGCTTTTCCTTTTAGTTGATACATCACAATTCTTCCTTCTGCTTGAGAGGAATAATTCTTCAGTTGGAGGCTTAATCTTGTTCATCTCCCCTTTCAATTCATCCACTCTAGATCTTCGGTGTTTTCTGGTAGGGGATGGGCTTGAACTACTGTGTGCTTCCTTATCGGAATTCTTTGGAGAGCGACAACAATGTCTACTACCACTCCTCGATCTTCTTTTTCTCTCAGGGGTCCTGCGACTCCCTGTTTTGCTTGTGTCACTCTCCTTTTCCAATTTCCTTTCTATTCTTTCCAGGTTCTTCAACATCTTTAAGTTGAATTCACCCTACCGATCCCTGACCCTCATGAGATTTGGGCTATCGGCTCGACAAGACTGGGCATCTCTCTGCAATCTTTCAATTATTTTCATCACATGCCCTTCCTTATCCAATTCTCTTTCGTGCCCATAGGAGTTCGATCCTTCGACTCCCAAGTTGACATCCCTTCCTTCTCTTTCGTTCTCTGAATTGGTGGCAATTTGCACCTCTTCCATTTCTATACTCGATGTTGATTCACGGCTGTCGTGACACTCGTTGAACTCTACAAACACAACGTGCAGTCAACCGAAGTTTGTCAGGCCTTAAACCCTTAATAAAACTACAACATTCATAAACCAACGCGAATAAGAAAACGTTTTGATTCCACGAATTTTATGAGCTCTGTTTGGCTCTACAATTTCGAGCGATAGCCCCCGTTTTCTTAGTCCCCAACCCATGCATCCATGGGCTATGATCAAACACTAAACTTCTAGGTGCTACAAGGCTCTCCAAATGAAACTTCAGGTTTCAGGATTTCGGGGCTTCGGGGTTTTAGTCCCGGAGGTTCTCGCACTCGCTTCCCTCTCCAACTCCCGAATTTCAAAAATTTGATTTCCTTACCCTCCGGGCCCATAGAACAGATGTCGCCCACCAAGGTAGTGACACATGGTGTCCTTAAGAAGGTCCACCTCACTCCTAGAGATGTCAGGGAGGCCCACTACTTTTACTTTTCGTTTCGGAGTTTCGGGCATCAGGAGTTCGTGCATCTACACATATCGAACTTCTGTTTGCTGAAATTATGAAATTATGGTCTATTCATATTACTTGATCTAATGGTCTAGTTCCTCTCCTATGATCTATGGTGTATATCGTTTCGGGATTTCGAGGTTTCGGGTTTTTAGTAACCGGGATTTCACGATGCCGCGAATCCAAATCTCTTGTCACTTCAATCCTTGAATTCTGATACACGTGTTCTTGTACGAGATCCAACGATCCTCGATGATTTGGATCTAACGGTCCAGATCTCTCCTATGCTTACACCAATCAAAGTTCTTCAGCCCTAACTTCCTCACTAGTTGGCTGGATCCGATGGCTCACGGGATTTCGATACTTCTTCCTGGAACTGCTCCACCATACGATTCTACCCTTGTTAATCTCTTTCACGATTCGGGACTTGGAGTGACCAAGAATTTGGCCTGAGCTCCAAGATCACGATCCCTGAATTCACGAAATGATCCAACAATTCAAACCAACCACGATCAACAACCCACATTTATTTTGGATCCTAGGGTGGTGAGTTTCTCCATCCACTAACCACCTTGCAACTTCTAGCCATCTTATGGCCCTCACAATTTCGTGATTTCTCCACAGAGAATTTTGACCGTCCAACTCTGCTTCTCAAGGATTTCTGGCTAATGACTTGGTACCCTCCTTCTGAACCTTCATCTACTTGATCCAACACTTCTGGTGTGGAGTTCTCTCTCTCCCTGTGGCCATATACCACACCGACTGTAGTTTTATAATATCACTACACCTCCTGATCTTTGTAACACGGTCAAGTAGTTCGTTGACACTCAGAAACATTCTGAGGTATGAAATTAGTCCTCCAGACACAATTTATTTTCAAAACCTCGGTCCAAAGACCACTTATCGGGCCCATCCAGGCTCAACATTGAAACTAGGCTCTGATACCATACTGTAACATCCCCGACTGTCATCTCACTGGCCGGGCAAATGCTACTGTGCGGAACAACATCATTCTCATACTTAATTAATAACATGCATTTAAGTCATATTAAACACATTTAACTCAGAGTAAGCATAGGATTACTACTAACATAAATAATCCCTGGCATTAACAATAATTCATATGCACAATAGAATACATGATACATATAAGCATCACAGGCATGCAAAACATAATATTAAGCATAAGCTAATACTTATCTTTGAAACCGTGGTAATTCCACCAACCACGTGCAGGCCTTCCATGAACCTCCCAGCCTTAGACCATGCTACTAATCATGCTCAGTAGTGGGTCACCCCTGAGCTGGGACTAAGCTCCACCCAAGGCAAGGAATCCTAGTCTAGGTTGAGGTTACAGGGAAAACTGCATAGAATAACAGGAAGGATTCTTCCCAGGATGCCTTCTTACATCCACTACTCATGGACTCTCATTCCCCACATTCTTGTTCCGCCCAGGAGTATACACCTTCACAAGCATAGTCCATCAATGCTTCACCTCCCTCTCTGGGTCTCGACAACAAGCCGGATCAGGAAGTCTTAGAGATCCGTAGTTGGTGCTGGACTCTCTCTAGAAGAATACCATTTCCCAGTAGACTCCTTCACCTGGAAATAGCTTCTTACAGGCCTGACAGACTGCCTCTTCAACTAAGGGCCTTAAAACCTAGTTCTTCAACCCCTTCCAACTCAATTCTTGCACAGTGAGGATAACCACAACACAACGCTACTGAGGAAAACAAAAAACAACAACCTATAGACAGATTGGGTATGGATTCATCTCTGCAATGGAGGATAGACTGGGTTATGGAATTCACAAGTCGACTTTCCCCTCCTGAGCAGTTCTCTCAACGATGCATAGGTATGTCAAGGGTAGACACAGACCAATAACAAAATCAGATGGATGATGTTTTGGTCTTCAGGAAGACGTCTCGATTTTCTGGTTCTCAGAGCTGCGTGAGGGTATCCGAAATCAGACGAAAAGGATGATGGAATGAGGAGCGACCCCCTCCATGGATGACTTCTACAGTTTTTTAACTGCATGTGCCTGGGTCAACACATGTCACCCATGAAGCTGCATGCACTCCATCAGCATGCGTTCCTCTCCAGGAACTTAGGACACAACATTTATTTCACATGGCTTTTGGAATAATATTAAAATATTATTCCCATGGACCTAAGCCCCTATGCTCAACACTTAGCCTCTCTTTCCAACCTTTCAGCCCCCAATCCCTTACCCAATCTGTGGAATCTTAGTCTCCCATCACTCATTCATCGTGGTCGGTCGACATGCAGTGGTTTTTATATTTTTATTAATGTTCTGCATGATTACATATACAAAAGCAGGCTCCTAGCCTTAACACTTAGGCTCTCTGGCCTAATAACACATAAGCCCACTGGCTTATATAAAATTGGCTCACCAGCCTATAAAACATAATTACAATTCATAATGCAAGCTCTATACTTCATAGACATGATTTACAATATGGCTTGGCCTTGGGGACATTACACCAAGGATCTTGGGGCCATATGCCACAACCTCTTCTCCCTTTTCTGGCCACGCTTAATCTACCAAACTTGTCTAAGTTAATGAATGATCCTGTGTGTCATGATCTGACATAGCCCCCCATCCACACCAAGATTCCTTCAGATATTCCAAAATTCAAAGGCAAGAATGGTGAGGATCCTGGTGATCACGTCACTACTTTTCACCTTTGGTTTTCTTCGAAATACCTTAACGACGATTCTCTTCGGTTAATATTGTTTCAACGCACCCTCATGGGGGTCACCACAAAATGGTATATCAAGATACCTAGGGGAACACATGGAACCTTTAATCAGATGGTCTTAGTCTTCCTCAACCACTTCCAATTGTCGTTTCATTACGATGTTGTCTCAGAACTTCTTAATAGCTTACGTCAGGAAAAATCTACTCATATCTAGGATCACATCTAGGAGTGGCGTAAATGGAAGAGGTTGATCAAGACCTGCATACCGCTAGAATTCCTTCTAGAGTGGTTCCTTAAGTCTCTATAACCTTATATTTCGAAGGATGTTTCTACATCTGGGGTTACATATGAGGGAGAAGGGATTTTTAAAGCCCAACAGTTAGATATTATATATGCTTAGTCTGGGATGTTATACGAGATTCTTCTAGATGCACTGAGGTCAAACTATGAGCCTAGACAAAAGCTCGAGCCTCATGGCGATGGCATTGCAGGTGAAACCAATGTGAAATATGTAGAACCCATGACAAGCCATTTGAAAGAGTTATCTCTAAACCAGTCTGTCGGAGGGCCAAATTCGTCTATTTTCTCCACTCCCACTTAGTCGGCGGATGTACATTTTGTTCAATCATTGACGAACCTGAATGGTAACAAACAACCGGGAGGGAATACAAAGAAAGGACGTTTTAATAATCATAGGGGTGGGAAGGATAATAATAAACCCAAGGACAATGGTAATAATGAGAAATCAAATAATAATGTTGGTGAGGGAAGGAAAGAAAGGTGGAAGGTGAAGTTTCCCTGCCAGTTTTGTATAGACGACCACCTTACTCATTTATGACCCAAACTTCTGGAAGATGCAAGGCTTTTATCTGTACTGCCCGTTGTGTTGACTAATCCTTTTCCACATAATCAACACATTAACTTGAGCTCCTTGAGTGTCATAAATGCGGCGAGTGCGAGTCAAAAACCACCAATGCAAGACAATGACCATTTATGCATCAATATGGTTAAATATGAGGTGAATTTAGCCACTTGGTCTCGCGATTACAGTTCTCCACGGACTGTTCCTAGTCTAGAGTCTTCTCCTCCTCCAGAGACATGATTAGAGATCGAAAAACCAAATTCCCCCACCTCGTATTCCGAAAGGAGTACTCAAGCGCTCTACCCACAATCCTAATGCTAGATTCGACCAGAATTACTCTATTGTTGAGGATCTGGGTCAAACCCCTTATGAAATGTCGACTCTGGAGGTACTCCAGACGTGTCCTTCATAGAGGAATGCCTTGCTATTAGCGTTAGGAGAAATATATCCTTGTGGCTCAAAATTTATCAAGTTTGACATCACAGATGTGAAGCCTTGCTTTCCTTACCATGTGGCACTCCAAATCCACATGGGTTACTCAAAGTATACCATGAAACGTACTATTGTTGATGAAGGGGCTGCAACATGTGTGATTTCCCTGGTCTGTTGGGAATCCCTCAGCACTTCGATCCTTTCTCAGTCTCCAACCATGTTGACTATTTTTTATGTTCTTTCCTTTTTCCCTAATGGTATTATTTCTACCTTTCTGGTCTAGTTAGGTGGGAATATGGTAGAGGTGGATGTCAAGGTGGTTGATGCACCCCTCGACTGTAACTTGTTACTAGGATGCAATTGGACTTATGTTATGACTGCAATCATATCGTTCGTCTTCCACACTCTTTTCTTTCCTCACGATGGGAATATTGTGATGATCGACCAGTTGTCCTTTGCGTATGCTATCCCCAATGCATCAGTTGGATCGTCGATCCCCGTGATCGATAATTCTCAGCCGACAACTGAGAATATCAGTGTCGGAATGTATTCATCCCTTATGGGTACCTTTGACTTCATGGAACTGGTTCATCACATATACTCCTTGTCCAGTAGGCCTGCTTTGTCAAAGAGGTCCATTCCTTTCCACACTTCGTATTTTAATGATCATTGGACCCTACCTTCCTCGACTACTTCTTGTGAAGGTCAGTCACATAGTGGAATGGCCATGCCGCTATCAGCAGCAGAGATTGTGTATCGATATTTTCTTGACTCTTCCACCAATCCGGATCCTCTTACCTCGCAAACGAACGAAGATGATCTTGTTCTAGAGCCCATGTGGGCCACTTCATCTTCACGTGACTGCCTCGATGAGAATTTACCTTCGGATGAAGAAATCATAGAGGCCATGAATGGTTATGATAGGTCATGGGATGATATACATCATCTCACTTATTTTCTCCAAGAGCATTCCAGAATCGAACAAAATGATTTTAGATCTACCTTGAGCGATATAGTCGGTCATGCCATAGTTCCACTTGATACACATGACATTTATGCCAAAGGAAAAATGGTGAGTATCTCTCCTACCGTCATGATCAATATATATGGTATTCCTAGAAAGGTTGAAATTGTATACATCAGTGCAGATTGTTTTCCAGAAGAAATTATGATATACACTGAGCTCTTCAAGGAATTCCACAACGTATTTGCTTGGTCATATGAAGAGATTCCAGGAATCGACCCTCGATTTGTCGAACATGAGATTCAAACCTACCTGGATGCCAAACCTGTTTGACAATGACTTAGAGCTCTTAATCCTAGGAAGGCCCTTGCTATTAAGGCAGAGGTAGAAAAATTATAAAAATTGCATAATGTTGGTTTTATCTACCCGGTTCCCTTGATTGAATGGGTGTCCAATCCCGTTCATCTGAATAAAAAACAAATGCATATTTTGTGTTTGGTCAGGTCAACTTATAGGATTTTTATTCTCTGAGACTGGGATCATGGTAGATCCATTAAAGGTTGAGGTAATACTTCGATTGCCTCCCCCGTGCACTATTCGTCAACTTCAAGGTTTACAGGGGAAAGCTAACTTTTTACGACGGTTTATAGTGAACTATTCCAATATTACTAAGGGTTTCATGTGTCTCTTGAAGAAGAACACTCCTTTTATTTGGGATGAGCGAGCCTAGGAATACTTCGATGCTTTGAAGAAAACCTTGGTATCGACACATCTACTGAAGTCTCCAGACTATGGTAGAGATTACTTTATTTATGTCATAATGTCCGAAGAGATGATTGGTATGGTGTTGGTTCAGGAGGAAGACGAGCTTCGTGAGCACTTTATTTACTATCTTATTTGAAACTTAGTTAGCCCTGAACTCAAGTATTCTCATGTTGAAAAGATAGCTTTGGCTGCCATTCACGCAGTTCAATGATTATGACACTATATATTGCTTTGAAAAACTACTGTGGTTGCCGATGTAAATCCATTTCAATATGTCCTTAATAGGAATATCATAGGGGGAAATTATAATAAATGGATTGTCATTCTACAATAATTAGATCTCGATTTTTCTTCTGCGAAGTCCAAAAAATCACTAGTTTTTACAGAGTTAATATCCGACTTCCCTCGATTAGACGAGGATGTTATTCATGTTGATTGATTTGCGGATGAACACATTTTCCTTGTCTCGTCGTCAGACCTCTGGTATGGAGATATTGTTCTCTATCTTAAAACTTTGAAGTTCCCTCAGCGTCTCTCGCGAGATGAACGATGACGTATATGGTACCAAGCTAAGAATTACCTTATCATCGGTGACACTCTATATCATCGAGGAATAGAGAATATCCTATGTCGTTGTTTAACTCATGGAGAAGTTGAGTCTGTTCTAAATAACTACCACAGTGGGGCTTGTGGTGGTCATCTATCCGGGCTTGTGACAACCTAGAAAATTTTGTGAGCCGGTGATTTTTGTCCGTCTATTTTTAAAGATTTCATTGAAGTAGTTAAAAAGTGTCACCCCTACCAAGTGCTCACTCGAAAAATGCTCTTGCATCCATCCCCTCTCCATCCAGTCATTATCGTCGATCCCTTCACCAAGCGGGAGGTGGATTTTGTGGATTGCAACCCAACTTCGGCTGGGGGGAATCAACACATTATAGTGGAAATATACTACTTTACTAAGTGGGTAGAGGACATGCCTACAGTTAAATCCGATGGTAAGACTATTTCCTTCTTCGTATTCAATCAAATTCTATCCAGGTTCAAAATCATGAGTGAGATTGTCACTGATCATGGTAGTCACTTTCATAATGAAATGATGAAAGAAATAATATCAAAACTGGGGCTTAGGCATGGTCATTCTTCCCCTTACTACCCCCAGGAAAATGGTCAAGTAGAGGCCGTGAACAAGTCTCTCAAGACCATTTTGCAGAAAACTGTCAGCCAGAGAAAATATGACTGACATATCATGCTTTACCCAACACTTTTGGCATACCGAACCTCGGTTAAAACTTCCACCATTTTTTCTCCTTTCCAATTAGTACACGGTGTGGATTCGATGTTACCTATTGAATGTGAAATCCCTTCTCTTAGATTGGAAGTTGCGATCCTACCTGAAACTTTCGATGTCCAAAAATGCCTCATACACCTAGAGAGTCTATATGAGAAGCATCGAGATGCCTCTATGGCTATCAAAGCGAATAAAAGATGTGTTAAGGTCCAATATGGTAAGTATGTATGTCTTCGGCTATACGTTGAGGGTGACTTGGTCCTTCTATCTGATCAAGCCAAAGAACCACTAGGGGAAGGAAATTTCAAACCCATGTGGCACGGTCCCTATATTGTGTGACATGTCTTAGAAAAAGAAGCTTATGAATTAGAAGATTATGAAGGGAACATGTTGGTTGAGCCCATGAATGGGCTCTATTTGAAAATATATTATGCTTGAGCCCCAAGATTGGCAATAACTCTTTGGATACTAATGTATTTTAGTGTATATATCTTTTCCCTTTTTTTTACCATCAGCTTGCTTATCAAGTTTCCCATTGGTTGGCAGATGTCAACGTAGTCTTCGGTCTACTTAGGATTCACTGACGGGTCCAGTCGTCATACACGAAACTTGGCTTCCACCACTTGGGTTGTTTACTCACCCAAGGGTCTACTGGTGTCTTCAGGTGGCGTTTTCCTAGGGCCATCCACAAATAATGTGGCCGAATATAGCGTCGTTGTAGAAATTTTTCACGATGCCATTTCACATGGTATTCACTCATTAGAATTTCCCCTGGACTCCCAGTTAGTAGTATGCCAGTTGAACGACAGTTACCGTGTGTGTGACCCTACTATACTCCAACGATTATTATGGGTACAAATTTTGGAACGATAGTTTGATTTTATTACTTATCATCACATACCTAGAAGTTTTAATTATGTATTTGATGCATATGCTATTTTTTTTTTAGATTGGCATTTGTCACATAACTAAATAAAAAAAAACACTTTCATCAATGTAAAAATTTGAACATAATTAAAGTCAAAGATCAATGTTTTTATATATATTTCATCTCTCCAAAAAATATGATGTTATAGTACAAAATTGGGGTTGACACCCTCAGAATACATATACAATCGGTCATACAATAGTCACAACATATATGAATGTGGCACTGGATGAGTGTCATGATAGGAGACTATGGAATTTTTTAGACGTCGAAAGAGTCATACCCAAGCACGGGGCATACATACCACCTGTCGCTGTATCACCTCCGACAGATCCTCCACCTGAACCATGGGAATCCTCTGTGTCAAAAGAGACAGGTTGCCCTGCATGTTTTGAAGAACTCTTTCAGCGTCTCCTCTTGCTGACTCATCACCCCAGTGCCTCCGCCGGTGTCATGGAAGTTCGTCTAGATGTCATGGAACTACATCTGCGTCACATACATTTTTATTTAGTACTTGACGTCATCCAAAAATAATTTTGTTTTCTTATACGAAAATACAAAAAAATGAAATATTTAAAATTTTTGACATATCTATGTTTTCGTACGTGGAACCTAGTGGTAACAACATGTCTGGATCTCCTCTGAACTCAATCCCTGTGTAAGGGTAGTCTTGTAGATCCATCACCTACCGACTCCACCAGAATAAAACATCATCGTTGTAGGGTGTTGGCACCCTACCACCCCTCTTTCGCCTCATCACCTTGGCCCACCGTGCCATGGATGGATCGTGAGGTCCATGCGAAACAATATCAACTCTTGGGCCCAAGCCTAGAACCTACTTGAAGAAAAAACAACAAAGGATAGACACGAGCCCGAAGTTCCTCTTTATACCCAGTTTATAGTTTGTCAGCTGACTCTTCATGTTCTCTAGTAGTGAGGTTCACTAGTCATAAACCATGGGTTGCAAACACTCCACTAAATAGAAGATAAGTGGCCTCGATTCCTGGTGCAAACAGGCCGACCTTGTGATCCGTATCAAATCCAGGACAACAATCTTGAGACTCAGATTATTGATCGCTCTGATTGGGAGTTGGCTCCCTAACTTCTCGGTCGCTGTAATGAAATGAGTTTCTATGTAATAGTCTATGTTCATGTCACTTCCAAATCCTCAGGATTTGATGCTGACCACCTCACCCCGACATGACAATATCATCAATAAGTATATGTTCTCAACTTAATCCTCAATGGTTTTCCATTAAGGTTGAAGGTCTCAGTATCTGGATCCCAGTAGTTCACAAGGAGCTGAAGCAGTCTAACTTGATCCCTCATACCTTTTAGAACCCAAAAATTGTATATCCCACATATTTTTAAGGCCATTTGGGCCCTTGGATATCTCCCCACTGCAACATCCACCTCTTCATGCTCTCTTTCTCCCCACTCTAGCACCATCCTGCAAGTTTAAAATAATTTTTTGAGTTAGAAACATTTAAAAAACCTTATACACAGACATGTACGTGAGATATAGTGTACACATTCGCGTATAGGGATTCTTATATGCAGATTGTTTTTCAAACAATCACATATAAGTATGCATATACACGAACTGATAATCTATATCCCACGTACATCTAAGTTTCCAAGTTGTGCCTTAAATAACTTCAAAAATGAGGCCTAAGTACAAATTTTAATCCATTGAAAATAAAGGGGAGAGAAAGATGAATTACCTGGTCAAGATGGTCATAGATTCTATATCTCGTAGCTCCCTTAATCAACAGTTGAAATTCTGAGGCAATTTGGTCGAAAAATGCACTATTTGGGTAAAAAACACAAATGGTATAGTAATTTTTTTTTTTTTACTATTGATAGCAAATTTTTACCCACTTTACATAGTTTCGTACAATATTTTTTCCTAATGGACTAATATGATAGTGGATGGAGTTGGTTTTGATGGTTTTATCTAGGGATTCTTGCAATTTTCAGCACCATGTCGCCTGTTTGTAACTTGGACATGTATTTTTTTCACCCAACATATAGGATAGGTATCCAATCCATCATGCAGACTTGCATCATCCTATGACTGCAGATTATATGACTTAGGTACAAACCCATTTCATAGAGACACATAACCTTCTATCTACAAATAGAAGTGTCGTTATCGAATGGTAGAGACTTACCAAACATGGGTACCCTAGTTAGATCTCGTTCTTCATTCGTTTCCCATGCAAATATTTTTGTCCGTAGGACCGTGAGTTCGTTATAGATAATACATGAATTTATGTTTGAACCTCATTTCTTACTCATAAACATGTTGACCTATACCTAGAGGACTCCCAACAATTCTAATTTAAGATCTTTTCTAACTCTCTCAAAAGAGAAAAGATTGTCGAGTGAACTTGTCTCTTTCACACTAGTAAATTGGATTTGAAAGGACGTCTATTTGGTGCAAGTTTATCCATTTTTCAAACCAAGTAGACTATGATTACGAAAAAGGACATTTTTTGGCATTAAGCTGTAATTGCATCTCATTCTATTGCTTGTAGTATTGAGCCTATTGTCAGTTCTCGCTTTTGCGTTATAATCCTTTCACCTCAGCAGTTTGCATCATTAGCCAAGTAGAGCCTTGTTTATATCCTTTGCAGCTTGACACCTTATACCCAAGAGGAAACATTCCCCCGAGTTTCCATCTCCCGCATGCACCTCCTTACATTGAGAATAGATATGTTCCACTACTAGAACTAGATTTCTTACTTGGGAGACTCGTTTCCTCCCCTATATCATAGCATTCATTGAATATGAAAAAACAAAAAAAGACAGGTGACAAAAGAATATTATCTTATATTGGCAGCAGTCATGTCGCATTTGAACAAAGAACAAAATTTTTGAGTCCACTTGTCATCAAAATTTTGGGTTTAGCATGACCCTAGGAAGTTGAGCTCATTACAGAGAGTTTACTCCCCCGACTGGTTACTCTTCCAGTCCCTTTGGAGATTTTTATTGATGACTCTTGCATCTCAAAGTTTCATCATTGAGTCTATGCTTCCAGAGTCTTACACATGTCTCATGCTCTTGTTGAAAGGATGTCTATCAACATGTGTCAACCATTCCTTAGAAATATTGACTTTTCATGTTGGCCATACCCTCAGTATGTCTAAGAATTACATGAAGTTGTAGTCCTACTTTGAAACCTGGTCCTACTTTCATCATTGGTAGGTAACCTTGAACCCAACAGTCAAAATTTCATCATTGGTCATTGACTGGGTGGTTTCCCTTGTGTTCGATGACAAGAAATATATTCACACATTGGGATTTGTGTAGTGTCTTGGATTCCATTATCCTTATTGGTGGTTTCCTCACCTTTGTCAACAGTTTTCCTTATTGGATTCTATTCAAAGGGTCTTTTTTGTGTACCTCTTGCATCTGGTACACACGAAAGACACACATGGTTTTTGGTTCGTGAACATGTTCTTTGTCTGATTTCCTCCAAATCATCAAGCTCCTTCTTTGTACCTCATGCTGAATGATGAGAGATGCCTCAATGTTGTCCTTTCAGTGGGCCTCCTTCCATAGACTTCATCTCATCTATTCTGGAGATGAGACCTAGAGTCTTATGATTACCTAGAGGCTTGCAGTCATTAGTGGCAAGTTCTCCCGCCATCAACAATTGGGAATACCTCAATGTATCCTGATCGATGGATTCTTCAAGTGTTCGACCCCGACACCTTTATTCACACTTGTAATAATGTACTTGGTGACTTGATACCTACTTTCATTATAGGTAGGTTGTCTCGCGTTTGTTAATGGTATACCTTAATGACCGGTAATCAAACAAAGTCTCATTTTATTCGACCTCAACTCCTTCATTCACACGATGTAGAATTGCACCTTTGGCGGATAGTGTAGAAGCATTGAAGACATCAATTCATAGTCACATCTTTCCTGAGTTGTTGCTATCTTTCATTGGACCAGTACCTATGTGACTTCAGTGATCATGGAAGATCATATTGTACTCCATTGTATATAGATATATTCATATTGATTTTGAGACTGGTCTTACTGGGCCTTGTTCATGCCTATGATATCCTTTGGCACATAGACACCTTTGTATTTCCTACTCATGGCCATGAATAGTTGTTTGGTATATTTTCACATGGATCTGCAGTGAAATTCAAATTGGCAGCCATGTGCGCAAAGTCAATACAGATTGTAATAATCTCAAGAGTAACTAGTTCTTCCAGTTGGGTCCCCATTACTCCACTTCTGGGTATTATAATGTATTTCGACCATCGCATATACTCCTCTGACCTCACACGTTAGGGGGCATATTTTATAGAAAGAGTTTCCTCACCCTATGCAAATTTTCTCAGAAGGCCTTTTTCCATTTCCCTATGTAGACTTGAAGTCCCTTTTTGAAAATCCCATAGCTAAAAACAATATTTGTCCACATATACGTGCCCTACCAATTATGCAGCATACGTATACACAGGTTGCGCCACTACAACCCGCATACATCGATTTTTGTACCCAAAATTAAAAAATGGTGTCGGTTTTCCATGTCACATCATGAGATCCATGATCCTTGACCTTCCATATATTGGAAATGTTCTGACTCAGCCTTCCAGTTCCACTTGAAGGCTATAAATGGGCCAAATCCGAGCTATGGGAAAGAGGAGAAGAATTTAACTTTGAGAGAAATGTTACTCTGGAGAAATTATTGTTAGAAAAACAGGACCGCAGAGTAATAAAATAAAACAAATGCAGAAA
>SNQJ01S0017850.1:120891-144263 GCA_010110895.2 Picea sitchensis | reverse complement strand
GCAGAAACAAAACACAGAAGACACACAATACAAGAGAGACACAGATTTACGTGGTTCACCCAGTGTGGGCTACGTCCACCAGAGAAATTGCCAGGTCCTTCCTTTATTATTATCTAGCAAATGAAGGGATACAACCTATAGTAAAACCCACTGTAACTTCCTCTTCTTTCTCTCACAGTCTCCTCTCTCAGAATACAATATTCACCGCTAAACATAGCCACGATACATTTCCCTCATAAAAGAGGGTTTCCTTCTAGGGAAAAAAACCCTAACATAATCTCTACCATTAGATCTGCGACCTTATAATGAACGATCCAGATTTACAATGAAATTACAATATACTTTTACAAGGAAATTTTTTCTTTTTGGGCTTCGCCCCCGAACCTCCACTGGGGGCCTGCTTGCCCCCAAACCCCCCAGCCGGGGGGACAGGCCCCCCAAACCCCGCAGAGGGGGTACCCCCCCTCTGCACTCCCCCGCGTGGAAGAGTGTACATACTTCTGGGGTGTAAATACTTCATGGGGTATAAACACGGCTGAAAGTAAAAGACCTATAAATCAGGAAGAGAATCAGGCTCGACAACCAACAATTATTCACTTCATATTGAGTCTGCATCTTGTTATCCTTTTAAGTCTGAACACATTGTTCATCCCTCGATCTCTTCCCTACTTGATTGAAAACCTCATTGTCTCTCTTATATGAGCTTTCGTTTGGTGGAGGATTGAAGTGGTGGAGGCCCAAAAGGAAGGGACTTAGTTTCTTAGTTCCAAACCATGCCGACACAAAAGTTTGTAATTCATTCACTTATGTTGATTACATTTTAATATAAATACTCTTTTCTCATCCAATTAATATCTTGAAAATATTTGAATTGTTATTCCATTGGAATATTTGTTATGAATGTTGATGGATTATGCTATTGAATGTGCTAACATTATATATTATCGTCATATGCTTGTGTTTCTTGGTTGTTGAGAACAAGTTGTAGGTGTATTTATTTGATTCAAGTGCTCAACGATGGAATTCATCGAACGTCTAGACGAGGTAGGATTTTTATCTTGTCTTGCTAGAATATTTGTTTATATAGCATACCTGATATTAGAGTTGATTTCTGCAGTCAGTTTTGTCTATTGTGGTTTACCCCTAGACATAGAGAGATTTTCCTTGTAACATCTGATGAGTATGATGTTTTTCCTCTTCAAAATACAATGCTTCCTTATAATTTTCGTGAAATTCCTACTATTCTAAACACTGCAAATGAATCTCTTGTTCAAGGAATTAATCAACATTTTAAAGAGTGTTTGTCTTCCCTTACCCGTTGTGAAGCATATGATTTTTATAAGATATTGCAAGGAGAGAAAGAGCGGCCCAATATTATTGATGTAGTCGGTTTCAAGAAACAACATTTGGATCTTTTAAATCAGTTAATATCTTACCATGTTCCTCAGGATCCATTAGCATCCTAGATGGATTTTCCATTTCCACAGATCCCAAATGTTGCAAGTTTTGGCATCTCATCTATTTGCAGTTGTGAGTACATGATTTTTCTTAAATTTTTGTTGTTCATGACGTACTCTCTTCATGTCCTCTTACTTAGCTGCAAACAAGGATTACATTTCATTAGTCATATTATTTTATGGCTTCATTGGAAATTTGATTACACTTGATCAAGCAACAATTCAGTTGATTGGAGTAGGAGTGTTCATAAATAAGTTTTCAATGCAAGTATTTGAATTTCAGTTTTCGTACAACATTCAATTTATATTTGGTTTGCAGTAGTATGTTTTGGTTTCAGAATAAGTTACAAAAGTTTGGAATGAGATGGATGACTCCAGAGCCCAATGGATGAAGGCACATGTTTTCTTGTTCTTGGCAGCTCAAAGGGAGCATGCCATCCCCCATGTAGCCATTGTTAACACCTACTTTGTCCTACACTATTTTATTCCTTATTAATTCCTACTCATTACTTCAAAGTTAGTATAAGTTGTATATATTTAGCATTATTTTGTTAAAGGTTTGATAGCTTATCTTAAAAAGGATTAAAATAGTGTTAGTTTTGTGAGAAAGAGACAAAGGAATCCTACACATGTTTAAATGATTACATGGTGACATCACTTGTATTCAAATCCTTTCATTTGAGCCATAATTCATGTCGACATCCATTCTTCATGATTGTCTAACTTGTAGGGTGCATTTTCAAAGTCTATTCATCCCAAGAACGCAAAAGGAACAAATCTAGCCGAGCGCTACAGGAACTTCCACATGTCATTGACTGTGATTATTTCAAGTACCATGGAGAATCGTGGAGGTTGTGGATTGTACTGAAGATATCATATGTATGCTAAACAATTAACAAGTACCGTGTGTTAGTTGTAGCATGCGAATATGGGTGGTCTTTTCTACATGTCAGTTGTACAAAGGGTTACACAAATATGGTTTTTCAAATAACATATTTTCAAACTGGCACATTGTTCATTACCTGTAGCAGTTGGTTGGTTTGAATTGACACTAATTCAACAGACAAATCCCCTATTATCCTCATCACACAACAGACAAATCCCTGCTTTATAGCCAAGAGTCTAGTCTTCTGGTCCCAACTGTGCTTATGGGAAAGGGTGGACACGTGAACAGGAAAGAACCCAAAGGGCCTGAAGTCATGGAGGGATATGAAGATACCCAAATCATTTTTGATTGGGAAGGGTGGTATATTTTATACACTAAGCTGGATGGTCACCATTATGCTACAACCAGGGCGTTTGCAGAGAGTTTCAATGGAAAATGGGCCCGAGTTGGAAACTTGACCATGCAATTTACTGAAGAATCCATAGTTGCAACGTGCAACCTCCCCACTGATGGAGAAATGTGGTTTAAGAATAAATTTATCACAGTAGGATAGTTTTGATTATTTGGTTTGGTTGTCATTGATTTCAACCCTTGAAAAAAATCCATTAGAAAATTCCGGTAGCACAAAGGTTTAGGTAAAGGACCCAAGTTTTTTTGATGGATAATGGTATGAGTTTTGATATATTTGTTGGTAAGAATATTCTAGATGGATAGTACATGCCATTCCATTTCTGGTGGTATGTGGAATGTCACATAACTCGTCGCGTTTAGAGAGTTATGGCCATGTGAAGTTGGAGAACCCTCATGAGTCATCTAGAAGCCCCCAAAGGTCAAAGTAGTCAAAGTGGTTTAAGAGAGTTTAGAAGGTAAATAGTAAAGTGAAGTGATTAGTGTACTATAATTCAAAGTGAATAAAAAATAAATTATTTAAATAATAATGTTAATGGATAAATTACTAATTGGACAAGTGGTTAGAAGTGGGTTAACCCTAAAATAAGGAAAGTAGGTTAAGATGGTTAAAAGGTAACCCCTTGAGGAAGCTACATGAAAGTATAAATGAGAGGAAAGGATCTCTCATTTTAATGACACTTGAGAATATTGAATATCTATAGGTGACTGAGGTAACCAAAGGATATATAAGCCGAATTTCAGAGGGAAGGTGAAGTAAAAAAGGCTGAAATTCAAGGGAAGATAAATTCTTTTGATGATGCTTTGTAAGGTATGTTATTTACAGGTCATCTCACCATTTTCGAAATAACTTTTTTTTTCTAGAATGATTCAGGCCATGGAATTGGGATTCCATTGAGAAAACATATCCAAGTATCCATGGAAAATAGGGTTTGTGGCTAGTCCTGAAACTAGTCTAAAACAGATGTTTCGGGTAAAAACGTCATAACTTCTTCATAACAGATTCAAATTACGTAAGACCAAATGTATTGGTTAGAGTACAATCTGTAGTATTATTTGTACAATTTTCAGATCCATACAACAAATATTCCTTGTGGGGCATGCTCTACAAGTTCTCTCTCTAGAATAAGAAAGAATTCAACAAGGTATGCCATTTTTTATATACCTCCTTTTCTTAGAGGTTCCAAGTAGTGAAATATGGAGGAATTGCATAAAATAAACTGAAGAACATTGTGTAACATTTTCAAATCTTTATTCATTACAGGTACATAGTTATGATTATTGCAAGTTAGGGTTGTTGACTAATCCAAAACTAGTCATGTGAGACTAAAGTAAAGTTTGATAAAATGCTAGTCTCTTGTTGTTAAAGTTAAGGAAGGTCTGTAGGTATGTGATCATATACACTAGGTCTATTAGAGAGTTACAAATCAGATTTGGATGATGAAATTGATGAGGGATTTTGGTTGAGGTACATGTTGGGTACATGGTTGACACAAGTAGTTGATGAGTTGGCACATACATGAGGTGTATAGTTGATGATGTTGGTACATATCGATGAGTCATATTTTATGTGTATCTGATACATGATTGGTACATATTTGGTGCATGGTTGATGCACTCATTGATGGTACATGTCAAGGTACAGGTTGGTGCATGGTTGATGCACTTGCTTATGGTACATGTTTACAACAGTATATCTCATAGTGATAGTGTGACAGTGGTTCCATCATTTTACTTTTATTTCAAGGTGGTTGGATGGGGAAAGGACAAGTGGTTGTAGCCACCTTTTGGTTGTAGCCGAAGAACATAGGGGGTTGCAACCTACTTCTGGTTGTAGCCAGAGAATTGGGGAGTTGGAGATTCCTTCAGGTTGTAACCTGAGAAACTAGGGGGTTGGAGTCTCCTTCCAGCTGCAATAGGAAAACAAAGGAAGTTGGTGCTTCCAATGAATGTAATTCTTAAAGACATATAAGAAAAAACATTATGTGGTTTTCTCCTGCTTTGGGTTTCCACGTAAAAACAATGGTGTACTATGTATGTATATGATTGCTCATTTGTTCATTTTTTATTTACTTTACAATTATTAGATGATAATGCTACATTGATTAATACTTGCATATTGTGGTTAGAAAATGATTGAATTTATCTATTACCGATTCACCCCCCCTCTCAGTAATACAACAATTTGTATCATAGAAGGTTCCTTTAGAAATCAATTTAACCACTGAAAGGTAGATCATGGAGAGAAACAACATGTACAAAAATGGAATACCATAGTTTGATGGACAAAAGTATGCATTTTGGAGAAGAAGGATGAAAACATATATACAGGCACAAGGATTTGAAATTTGACAATCATTTGTAGATGGATACAAAGAACCAATAGTTCCGTCGACAAATGAAAGAGAAATAAAACTCAGGAAAAATAATTCCAAAGCCATAAATGCACTTCTGAATGGTCTTTGTGAATCGATTTACACCAAAGTTATACATTGTAAATCTACTAAAGATATTTGGCACAAGCTTCAAAATATTTATGAAGGAGATTCAAAAGTCAAAGAAGAAAAGCTTCAAACTTACAGAGGTTAGTTCGAACAACTAAAGATGAAGGAAGATGAGAATATTGCAACTTACTTCTTACTAGTCAATGAAACATTAAATGCACTCATAGGATTGGGAGAAGAAATTAAATAATTTGTAATTGTTCAAAAGGTACTAATATCTCTCCCTGTGATATTTGATCCTAAGATATATGCACTAGAAGAAAGAATAGATCTAGAATCAATAAGCATAGACGAACTACATGGAATCTTTACAGCATATGAAATGAGAACTGAACAGTAAAATCCATATATAAAAGAAGCAACTTTCAAAGCATCCAAAAGTTCAAAGAAAAAGGGAAAGAAAAAGGAAAAATAACATAACAACAGCAATGACATCTCGAAAGATGATGAATAAATGGCCAAATTTGTAAGAAGATTGAAAAAGAGAACCAATAGCAGATATAAAGGTAAGTTTCCTTTGATTTGTTTTGATTCTGATGGTATTGGTCATTTTTCTAACAAATGTACTCATAATAAAAATAAGAGGAATGATGAAGATTAATCAAATCGAAAACAAACATATAAAGGAAAAAGAACCACAAAGAAAGTTTTCAAGAAAAGCTTATGCACCAAAGAAGACATCTCATCATCAAATGAAGATGAAGTCAGTGGCAGTGAGACAAAAAGAGTCCTATTCATGGCAGTAGAAGACTCTGACAAAGAAGACACTGAAGAAGAATATGAAGAGGCAGAAGTTGACTACTGAGAAGAATTGTTGTGTTCCATAGAATTTATAAGAAGAAAAAGAAAGAAAAACAAGAAGCTACAAGAGGAACTAGAAAAAAGGATTACAAATTTGAAGGTTCGAATAGAAGAAGATAAAAGAATTGAAGAAGCACTCAAAGAACAACTAGAATAAAGAGACATGATCATTGGAAATTTGGAAGCAGAGATTGTCACATTAAGAAAGGATATTCAAAAAAAAAATATGCAGAACAACTCAAAAGTTTTGGATGACATTATCAGTAGTCAAAAACCTCATCATGACAAGTTTGTACTTGGATACAATCAGACATAAAAGGGATCAATATCCAAAACAATAGAGCAAGAAACATATCCAAAAATCTATGCAGAAACAATCAAAGGGGATAGGAATATCTACAAGGAAGATTATAGGGACACTCCTCCACCGATAAGGTTCCGATTTCAGAATAAAAAACCGATAGATAGGCCTCAGGAAGAAGAAGGATTCAAAATAACAAATCCTTTCATAAGATATTCAACTCTCAGGTATCAAACTATATTTTTTGGTTTAAGTTATGCATGTAATAATTTTGGACATAAAGCTATGAATTGTAGATCTAACGGTAGGAACATAAACAACTTTGAAATTGATACACAAAGGGGTTATCTAAGAAGGCCTAGTGAAAAAAACAGAAGAAGTTACAACAAGTTTGAATCATTGAGCACTGAAGTGGAATGCTACAAGTGCGACAACTTTGGACAGATGGCCAATGATTGCAGAATGACAGTTCCTTGTAGAGAACCACAATAGAACAACAACAGTCACATACATGAACCTCATAAGAGCATGGATAAGAAAGAAGAATCAGTATAGAAATGAAGAATGCACACTCGCTCTACAAGCTAAGCAAAAGAAACTTGGTTGGTATGTTACCAATGTTTGTTCAAAACACATGACATGTGATAAAGACATGTTTCTTACATTAAGAAAGAAAATATATGGATAAGTCTCCTTCGAAAATGATGATTTAGCTAAAATCATTGGAAAAGGCACAGTCAGAATTGGAAACAAGAATACGAAGGCAGAAAATGTTCTACTAGTAGAAGATATGAAACATAATCTTCTAAGTGTGAGTCAAATGTGTGACCAAGTTGATAAAGTTACTTTCGATTCACAAAAGTGTGAGATAAGAAAAGAAGATTCAGGAAAATTGATTGCAATAGCTGCAAGAAATTCAAGCAACATATATGTACTAAGTGAAATTGGAAATGAAAAGTGTTTTCAAGGAAACGGAGATGAAAGTTGGCTATGACAGAGAAGAATGGGTCACATACACTTTGATAACCTTGTCAAATTCAGAAAAAAGTAAGCAGTTAGAGAAATGCCCTAGATAACGAAACCAACCAACACTTTATGCAATCATTGTCAACAAGGAAAGAAAACAAAGACCTGGTTTAAATCAAAAGATTATTCAACAACAAGACCAATGGAAATTGTGCATACTGATGTAGTTGGACCAACTACAACAAAGGGTTTAAAAGGTGAGAAATATTTTATGTTATTAGTTTATGATTATAAAAGAATGACTGCAGTTTGTTTTCTCAGGAATAAGTCAGAAGATTTTTAAAACTTCAAGGTCTACAAGGAAATGGTTGAAAATGAAATGGATTCAAAAATCAGATGTTTGAGATATGATAATGGATGAGAGTTCACTTCAAAGGAATTTATGGACTACTGCAGCATGCATGGAATAAAAAGACAATTCTTCATTGCTAGGACGCCTCAACGGAATGGAGTTGTTGAAAGAAAGAACATGATAGTACATGAAATGGCTCGAACAGTGTTAATGGATTCCAAATTGACAGATATATTTTGGACACATGCAGTGCACACAATGGTTCACATTCAAAAAAAATTAATTCTCCTAAAAAACACTTACCAAACTCCCTACGAGCTATGGAAAGGAAGACCAACAAATGTGAAGCACTTCAAAGTATTTGGAAGCAAATGCTACATCAAAAGAGAAGATGGAAGAATGGGAAATTTTGACTCTCGTGTGGACAAAGGAATACTTGTTGGTTACTCAAATACAAGTAAATTATACAAGTGTTACAATCTGAGGTTGAACAAAGTTGTTGAAAGAATCAATGTAACAATTGATGAAACAGGTGGACGAGAATTAAAGGAAGAATAAAATATATCAATGGAACAACTTTACGAAGAAAAAGAAGAAGATGAAGAAGAAGTAGAAGGGGAAGATGAAGAGGATCAAACAAAAGTAGAAGACCAAGTTCAACAAGTGCCTCCAAAGAAACCAGTAAAATAAGTACATAAGAATAATCCTTCAAATTAGATTAACAGAAACAAAGATGCAGGAGTTGAGACTAGAAAAAGAATCTGTTCACCAGAACAAACACACCTAGCACTCTCATCTATGATTGAACCAAATAGTTTTGAAGAGGCCAACAATGATGAATTGTGGAATAAGGCCATGGATGAAGAATTGGATCAAATAGAGAAGAATGACACTTGGGAATTGGTTCCAAGAACAAATAATAAGAATGTCATTGGCACAAAGTGGGTATTCATAAATAAATTGAATGAAGATGGACAAGTTACAAGGAACAAAGCTAGATTGGTATGTAAAGGATACGCACAGGTTGAAGGAATCGACTTTGAAGAGACATTTTCTCTAGTTTCCAGAATGGAATCAATCCGATTACTCCTAGCTTATGCATGCTCCAAGAATATTAAAGTGTATCAGATGGACGTGGAATCATTTTTTTTGAATGGGGAACTTGAGGAAGAAGCCTACATTGAACAACCAGAAGGATTTTAGTTGACAAAGAATGCAGATTATGTGTGTAAATTGAACAAGGCCTTGTATGGTCTAAAACATGATCCTAGAGCATGGTACTCTAGACTAGATAAATATCTACAACATGCAGAGTTTAGAAAAGGAAGTGTAGACAACAACCTCTACATCAAGGTATTTCAAGATAGTATTTTATTAATTGAAGTTTATGTTGATGATATTATTTTTGGAAGCAATGATGATAGGTTAAGACATAAATTTGCAAAGAATATGCAGAATGAATTTGAAATGTCATAACTCGGAGAACTATCCTTATTTATCAATCTTCAGATATGTCAAAGAAACCAAGGAATTTTTATTTCTCAAACTAAGTATATCATAGAAATGCTAAAGAGGTTCGGAATGGAAGATTGCAAACCAGTTACCACTCCTATGCAAACCAGTTGCATGTTGAGTAAAGATGATGATTCAAAGTCTACAGACTAGAGGAAATATAGGTCGATGATTGACATCTTTCTATATGTGATAGCATCCAGGCCAGATGTAATGCAGGAAGTTGGACAGATGGCACGATTTCAAGCATCACCAAAGGAATCCCATGTATTAGTAGTGAAGATGATTTTTAGATATCTCAAAGGAACATAAGAGTTTGGATTATGGTATCCAAAAATAAATGATCTATCACTTATTGCCTACATAGATGTAGATTGGGAAGGTTTCATTGATGACCGACGAAGCACCAGTGGAGTGGTGTTATACTTGGGTGATTGTTTAGTATCATGGCTAAGCAAGAAACAATCATCAATATCATTATCTACAACCGAGGCAGAGTATATTGCAACAACAACATGTTGTACACAAGTTTTATGGATGAAACAAAATCTGAGAGATATAAAGGTTGAGTATGATGATTCCATTCCAATCTATTGTGATAATACAAGCACCATCAGTATCTCAAAGAACCCGGTGATGCACTCCAAGATGAAGCACATTCCAATCAAGTATCACTTTCTATGGGAACAAGTTACAGAGAAGAACATCAGAGTTGAATATGTGGGAACAAAAGAACAAGTGGCATGCATCTTTACAAAACCTCTTACACGGGAATCCTTTAAGTATCTTCGCTAGAGACTTAGAGTAGTTTCTACTCCAAAATGAATTCTTTTAAATGCTTATATTATATGTCTTAGATTTACACGAGGAAGCACCATAAAGAGGACAGTTCAGGTTGGGAGATCGGTTTCAAGATGATTTCAATTAGGGGGAGCAGCTCCGTACGGAAAGATACCTTTTCCATTGATGTCAAAGGGGGAGATATTTATCATATGCAAAGGTAAATGCTTGGAGAAAGAGCACAGAGGAATGGTTCCAGGGGGAATGATGGTCACATGGGGAGCATGAGTGATATGACTTTAGTATTGCATCAAAGTGTTGCCATCAATGCAAAAGGGGGGGGATTTTTTATTATTTGGGTTGGTTGTCATTGATTTCAACCCTTGAATAAAGTCCGGCAGCACAAAGGTTTGGGTAAAGGACCCAAGTTTGTTTGATGGATAATGGTATGCGTTTTGATATATTTGTAGGTAAGAATATTCTAGATGGATAGTACATGTCATGCCATTTCCATTGGTATGCCATTTCACATCACATAACTCCTCACGGTTAAAGATTTATGGCCATGTGAATTTGGAGAACCCTCACGAGTCATCTAGAAGCCCCAAAACGTCAAGGTAGTCAAAGTGGTTTAAGAGATTTTAGAAGGTAAATAATAAAGTGAAGTGATGAGTGTACTATAAGTCAAAGTGAATGTTGAGCTCTTGATCTACCTAAGTAAATTAGAGTGCATTTATTATCAATCCGGTGTTTGTAAGACTTAGAGGCATGTCCAAAGTATATGGATTTTAGAGATAGTTTTATCTTTTATGGAGATAACCCAAAGACTGATTCTTGGATTTTAGAGATAGTTTTATCTTTTATGGAGATAACCCAAAGACTGATCCTAAGGCTGAAGGTGAAAGAGATGCTAAGCTCCCATTCTAAGTCATCTTCATAGCTCTCATGACAATGATCAACACTTGTTTTCCAAATGGTAAAAACAATAAGCATAAACCCTATTCTGCTATTGATTATGTAAGAGGCATCTAAGCTTCTATTCGTATACGTCATAGTCTCTTTACCAAGAATCAACATTTCTAGAGAGTGAAAACCATAAGCATTCAAGAGACAAATTAAACCTATTAAATGTGGGAAGAACTAAACTCCTATTCAAGAGATGCATTCATCATTCTTCTTTCATTCATTCACTAACATCAAATCCAATCAAAAATACTGAAGCATGAAATAACTCAAAAGGCATTTAAAGCTATCTTAATGCTTGAAGTCTAACTCCTCATTGAGTTCTCATTCAAGAATCCTTTCACAATGATGAGTAAGTCTTGGAAAACATTGCTTGTAACTGATCTATAAAACTCATTTACCTACAACAAGATAAATCATCTACATCAACCAAGATCTAAAACATGTGCATTGAAAAATAACAAAGGAAAGAGTGTACTAGTTGGCAATGGGGCCCCTCCAATGCCTCGGGTACATTTGATTTAACTTCAGCTACGAAAGGACTCCAATAGTATTCAAATCACCATGAGCATTAAAATGAACAAAAGCACGATCCGATCTTCAAGAGTGTAAATCTCAAGTCTCTTCATTCATCCAAAGGTGTCTTACTAGCTCAATCCTAAGAGTATTTATACAAAAGTTTTAAAACCATAAAAGCTAAAATGCCTCCTAAATATCATAAGTAGATCCACAATATCCTAAGAGGGTCGAATGCCTCTTCTAGATCCTCAAAATATGATCAAAATCCCACGAAATAAAAAACTGCCCTAGATTTAATGCTGCAACAGTGCAATTTCTGCTGAACTGGCCCACTTTGACCGGCGTTGACCGAAAGATTCAGCTAGCCTCGTGATTTCGAATCTGATAGTTCATTATCCATCCTTGTACATCCGGGAACGCAACCCAAGTGTCGGATTTCACCTGTGTCCCGCAAGTATACAAACGACGGATCTATTACGGGATTTGGTGAAATCTTGTAATTTCTGCTAAATTTCCAATCTTAATGCAATAATTTAGAAAATTCAATTATGAAGTTAGAGGATGACAAATTTACCTTTGATAGGCTATTTTAAGGAGAAATGTGGAGTAAAATGAAGGAAAAATGGCAAATAAAGAGGCAAAAAGTATGGTTTATGAAAGCACAAAAATGGACTCAACATCTCCTCCAAGAGGGAGAAAGTCCTTGCATGTCCTCATGCACAAAACATCCCTCGACCTTTGTCAATGCTTCTTCATCGGCCAACAGAGTAGAGTTTCCACATTTGTCCTGGACTGCCCAAGTGCCTTCATCTTTTATATTCTGTAAACCTTTTTCTGCTGGAATCATTTATAAGCTTGTTTGGAAATCAACTTGTTTTGTTTTTGGAGCTTTTGTTTTTCTTCTTCAAGTTGTCATTTTCCTCTTTTGTTCTGTGACTTTGAGTTCTCAAAGATCTCATTTTTTTGTTTTGATATATCTCTCCAAGCTTTCTATCTCCTTGATTTTCCTCTTCATCTTTCTTTATCTTTTTTTTTCTTTTCCTCACAAGTTCAAGGTGTAAGTACCAGCTGCCTCCTCTATCCGGGGTTCCTCTTTCATATCCTGGATTAGTTGTTCCATATCTACTTTCATCTGTGCATAGGTAGGGGTTTCCCGTACCTCAAATCCATCATTTTCAAATGAATGTGCCTCAAGTGTTTGAATGTGCTCATATTGTGTTTGCTGTGCTCTATCATCCTCCTCCCGTATTTGACCTTTTGAACCTCGCGGGCCTCTTCCTGTCCTTTCATAAGTAGTAAAAGATTTTCTTCTCCTCGCAAGTTCTTTTCTTTCAATATCATGCTCCTTTGCGCCTTCTTCCCCAAAGGCGCTTTGGGCTTGTCGCCTCTGGGGTGTTGTCTCTTCATCATCATCATCATCACCACACTAAATTGCCCTCTCCTTTCTATTCTTTTATGGTCTCAAAACCATTCTCAACAAAGAATTGCCGCCAATTCATTTTTGCTTCAAAAGTTCATTTTGACAATCATTTTGATAAGCCCACCGTGGTACAAACTTCTCACTGTGTTCCTACCCTGTTTCTGAACAGTCTTTGCCATTTTAGAGGCTCAGAAGAGGGGAAATATGGCATATTTATTTCACAATCACATCAAACTGTCATGAGTTTGATAGTATAAATAAATGATGCCAATCATTTCTCTCTCACATGTTATGCGAATTTGTATCGAGTATACAACTCATCCCAGATGGACTATTAATCCCTTGGGATACCTTTCTTCCAGCTTCACTGATGATACCGACCTTGAGATGAAAGGCACCTATGATTTGTCCTTGAAATGTTTGGTTTTAAAGTGTTTTTCTCCTGTCTGCGGGCAAAATTCAATGACAAGTGCAAGATCAAGTTTCAGGCTGACCAGGGTAAAGTTCCCAACAGTGGCTTTATGTCCATAAAATGAATAGGCAAAATCTAGGGTAACTGCTTCACAAAACCCTTCAAACTTTCCAAAAAAATTCAACCATCAAGCTTCGTTTGCAACCGCAGTAACTTATGTATTGGAGTACTTCAAACTTGCTAGGTTCATATCTTGACAATTCATTTTTCAAAATTTCATAACAAGACCTCCAAAAATTTCAACTCTGCAATTTTTTTCAAAGACTTCTAGACTCGGTGTGACTGTGTATGGCTTCAGAAGAGTCAAATTATCCCTCACTGTTTTTGAAAATAAACTTCAATTCTACAATGCTCTTCAAATTTCCAACTCTGTGTGTAATTTTAGTCTCTAAGAGTTTGTGCATTTGTAAACAAGAAGAAAACCCTTATTTTTACTCCTAGACTTGTTCTATGTTTTATGAAGAATTTTTACACAGGCATACTTGGTGAATTGAAGAAATTTTGGCTCCTCTGTTCGAATTTTGACTTCAACCTCCTTCTCTGAATTCGACTCTGCTACAACATAGGCTAATTGTTTTATAATGCATCTCAAATCATTGCATTTATACTTGACTGAGCAAATTTTTGCTACCTCCGCAGTTCAAGTTCTCCGCCTTTGATAATGACTCGCTTTATTTCCATCGCCCTTCTTTAATTTCCACTGCCTCTCTACGTATCGAGAATCTTGTATGTTGACAAGAGTAATTGTCAACATAATGCATTTCACTCAATTTAGCGATTGAGTATGGATATAAACCGTGGCAACAGGTTGTAGGGATTTTTATGGTGCATGGAGGAGCACTGGGCTAGGATGTAGGGATACAAACTAGATTATAGGGTTTGAATTGCGTGGAAGGAGCAACAGGCTAGGATGTAGGGATAACACCGAAATGTCGGGATTGAAAATGCGTAGAGAGAACAACACAGGGTGCAATTCGAAATGGAGGTGAATGCAGGTCGTCGGCAGTTTGAAACTCGTGGAGTGCACAAGGGTGAGACACAACGAAAAAAAACTTTTAACGCAGGCTTCAAAGATAAAAAATGATTTGAGTCGCTTTTTACTTTTATGGAGAGGAGATCGTTGGAGGGAATTTCAACAAAGTTCCATTTTGAAAAATGATTTGCCTATTAATCATAACTTGAGAGTGTAATTCGCCGTATCTCAGACTTCTTTTTTTTTTTTTTTTTGAAATTTGTTTATAAGATATGTCTTTTAAATGCTCAGCCATATAACTTCCAAATTTCAATCTTTTACCAATATATGAATCGCTTTCCTTATAACTCCCATGCAACCCATGGTTTTAAAGAATGCTCACAGTCACATGACTCCGAATTTCAATTCCTTAATCAATATGTGACTTCTTCTTATAACCCCAATGCAAAACCATTTTGAATTTGTTTTAGTTCTGTATATGGCGTAGGCTTAGACAAACTAAGAATAAACTCTGTGTTTTGGTATAAAACAATTTCTTTTATGACTTTTTTTGGAACAAACAGTAATACTTCCACTTATGACTCCTTTTGAAACAAATAGTCCCGCGAGTGTTATTCAAGTGGAAAAATGTACTTTTTGGAAACAAACAAGAGTGCTCCTGCTACTTATGACCTCCTTTGAAACAATGGAGGTTCTGCAGACTACCATTCAAGTGCAAACAGTCTCTCTTTTGGATTCTTTCTGAAACAATTAGTAGTGCCCTCCTTATGACTCCTTTTAAACAACAGTGGTGTTCTCCTTATGTCTCCTTTAGACAATAGTGCACTGCAGAAAGTGCCATTCAAGTGATTTTGAGGGTATAAGGAATAGAGTAATGATAGGGTATTGTAGGGAGAGGGAAAGGATAAGGTATTTGGCATTCCGAACTTAAGAAGAATTTCTAAAATTAAAGTATTAAAATGAATAATAATAACTTGTTTTCTCCCCTGTGTCAAGCCGGATGGTCAGGTTGAAGCTCTGATGGGATGTCAGGCTCTCGTGATTCTTTTGCATTGATTTTGAAAGCAGCACTGGTCCTTCTTTGAATTGATATCTTCTCGTGTCCCTCCTCATTGAAAATCCCGACATTTTCCTGTGTCCCCATCATGGAAGTGGTCGCCTTCATCGTCCCTCATTGTGACTTGAATAAAATGTCTTCACCAGTCCCTCTCATTGCATTCTTGAATGATTATCTCTCAAGGTTGAATATCGTCCTTCTCACATTGAGATGATTATCTTTACCGTGTCCCTTTGTCAGATTGTAATGAGGTTCTACCAGTCCTCAAGTAGCTTTGAAATGAGTGTATTCTTCAGTTCCCTCTGCTGATTGAAAATTGATACTTTCAGGTCCCTCTACTGATTGAAATGAGTGTATTCTTCAGTTCCCTCTCATTGGGATTGAAGTGTTGTATTTCTGTGTCCCTTTGTCGGACAGGGATGTGAGCGGTCATTACTGTGTCCCTCTCACGATTGAAATGAGTGGCCTCTTCGTGTCCTTCACCGGGATTGAAGTGTTGTAGGTTCATTTCCTTATTGCATGCTATCATTGGAAGGGTTGAAGGGTATACCTTCCCCCACAGCTTTATTCATTGACTTGTCCTCAAGTCAAAATTTTTTTGAGACTGAAACAAAGTAAAATAAAACTTGAAAATGGGATTTTATTAGTTTTTTAGAATTTTGATTGGCCAATGTTACTTGTTTTTCCAATCGTAATCTGAGTTTATATTGTGCCAAGTTCTTGGGTTTTCACAACTAAACTTTGTTTTTTCCTTTTTTTTCTTTTTTTCTTTTCCTTTTTTCTTTGTCTTTTTTTTATATATTTTTAAGTAGAAGTTGGAGGAAACACATGGTTTGTTTCTCCAACACTTCCTGGCCTCTAATATGTTCGTATATCTCATGTAAAAGTCTTCTTTACTGGCTGTGCTTATTGTAGAGCTTCTCACCAGACCATTGACGAGCAAATGAGCTTGCCTCATTATCTATTGTTTGCAATTTGATCGAGCCATTGTCATATACTTGTGCAATCTCATAAGGGCCAAGCCAATGTGTGGTAAATTTAGCTTGGAAGTCTTTAAATTTTGAGTCAAATAATAGGTCCCAATATCCTTCTTTAAATTGCTTTTTTCTTGATGAATTTGTCATGCCAATGTGCCCTTTGCTGCTGTATCAGAGTGTTATTTTCAACTGCTGCCTGTCTCATCTTATCCAACTGATTTAGTTGCATGGTCCTTTCTTTTTGTGCCTCGTAAAGATCTAGTCCTAATTCAGCCGCTAATTTAAATGTATGAATTTGAAATTCTATATAGGCAGCAAGGCTTGCTTACCATATACCAGTTGATAAGGAGGGAACCCAATACTATCTTTATAGGTGATCCCATATTCATAAAGCTTTTTGAAGCTTTCCCCACTACTTTTCTCTGTGTGCTTTGACTGTCTTGATCATGATTGCTTCTAGAGTTTTGTTAGTGGATTCTACTTGTCCATTTGCTTGTGGGATGATAGGGCGTAGACTTCCGTTGCTTGATCTGATATTTGTTTGCTATGTCCTGTACCAATTTGGAAGTGAACTATGCTCCTTGGTCTATTACAATATCCCGTGGTACTCCAAATATAAAGATTTCTTTCTCAAGAGTAAAGCTGACTAATCTGACCGTCTTCCGTAGCTCTTGCCAACAAGCTATTTCCACCCACTTTGTAACATAGTCACATATACTAAGATGTACCGTTTTCCTTTGAAGGTGGATTTATGGGACCAATCAAATCAAGAGCCCACTTTTCAAAATGGGCTCAATGTGAACTTGTGGCTTAAGAGGCATCTCATTTGATGGAAGTGGTTTCCCATCCTTTGGCATTTATCACAACTTCTGACATACTTTGGAATCTTAAAGATAGATGGCCAAGAATATCCTAAATTGAATACTTTGTGTGTTTTCCTCTTATCTACAAAATGACCACCACAAGGTTCATCATGGCAAGCTTTCAAAATTTCTAAAATTTCATCTTGTCTCACACATCTCCTAATTATGAGGTCATATCCTGAATAAAAGAGATCTCCATCAATCCATGTATATCTAGCACTCTGTTTTATTATCTTTTCTTTTCTTTTGAGGTGAAAGATGGTGGTAACATTCCTGATGATAAATACTTAGCTATATCATCATGGGGTTTTAACCAAATGGCAAATAGGTGTTCATCGGGAAAATTATCTGAGACGGGAATAATCTCACCAGAGGTTTTTAGTCGAGATGGGAAATCAGCTACTTGATTATCCTTTCCAGGTCTATTCGTCTGGCACTGATGTTGAATTCCTGCATCAGTAACAACCATATTGTTATCCCGCCATTAGTAATAGGTTTATTCGGGCGAGATATTTTATGGCATAATGATCCGTATGGATGAAGACTTCATAACCGGCGATGTAAAAGCCGAATTTATTTACAAAGATGGATCATCGCTAACATTTCCTTCTCACTGTCTGTGTAATTCAATTATGTAGGGGTTAAATTTTTACTTATAAAGTATATAGCATAAGTCATAAGGTTTTCCTTTTGACCCAATGATGCCCCTATTGCGATCCGATGACCATGAGATATGAAATGGCAAAGTCCAATTAGGTCCTTTATCGCAGGCATTGATAACTTGTCCTAGTTTCCTCGGAAGGCGCTTTGGCAATTAGTACTCCAATGGAAATGTATATCTTTCCCAAGTAACTTGAATAAAGGCAAATCTATTTTACTAAAAATTTCAATGAATCTTCGATAATAGCCTGCATATCCAAGAAAATTCTCACATCCTTTTCCGAATTCTATTGGTTCTGGTGGATTTATTATGATTTCGATTTTATTGGATCCACTGTTATTCCAGATGACTAGATATGATGGCCTAATACCACCCCTTCAGTTAGCATCATGAAACATTTTCATTAGAAAGAGACAGATTGTTTCTATGCATCTGATTAAGACTTTTCCAAATTTTCCAAAGATCTTTCAAAAAGAATCACCATGTAAAAGAGAAATCATCCATATAGACCTCTACATTCATGTACTAAATCAAGAAAAATGGCTGTGAACTGCTCTTTGAAAAGTAGCTCGGGCATTACACAAACCAAAAGGTAAAACGCTATAAGCATATGTACCCCATGGCATGTGGAAGGTTTGTCCGATCCCCTGGTTCTATTTTGATTTGATTGTAGCCTCTGAATCCATCTAAGAAGGAAAGAATTTCTTTCCAGCTAGTGAATCCAAGACTTGATCTATGAATGGTAATGGAAATGATCTCTCAAATACATTTTGTTCAATTTCTATCTACACAAATTCTCCATTTTCCGCTTTTCTTTGGTACAACAACTAATGGAGAAACCCATTGACTACCAGAGATAGGGTAGATAAAGCCTACCTTTAGTAACTTTTTGTAACTCTTCTTTGACTACCTCTTTCAAAATTGTATTCATTCTTCTCTCAGGGTTGTCTGAGTGGTGTTATGGTCTCATCTATGTAGATGTGATGAGTGCATGTACCTGGATGAATCCCCTGCATATCAAGATATTCCCAAGCAAATGCTTTGTGATATTTTTTCAAGAATGCAATCAATTGTTCTCTTCCGAGGTGGTTCAAAATTTGTGCTAATATTTAAATGTTTCCCAGGACTAATTTCAATTGTTTTGCCTTGAGCATTTGTCATGGAAATAACTCGAAAAATGTCATTGAATGCTGCCCCTAAAGAATTGATCGTGTAATTCTTCGAATCTTTGTCCTAAGACTTCATCTACAACAATGTATTGTGTCTCTTAATTCTTCCAAGAAAATTGCACAATCAATTCTTTAGGGGCAGCAATGAAATAGTCCAATAGATCTTCATTATTTTCTTCTCTAAAATCAAAAGCTTGGTTAATAATTAATACAGGCTGAATTACTTCTTCCTGTTGTTGATATGTTTCATCAAGCCAAGGCAATTGATCTAGTATAGAAGGTTTTGTGCCGGAGGATAGAGTGTAATTTGTTTTCTTTCATTCCCATGTAAGATAAGCATGTTCCCTGTTCTACAACCAATGAAAGTATCACCGGCCTGCTGGTCTCCAAGAATTAATGGATGGCCTCCTAGATTAGATTTGGTTGAAGAACTAAGAAATCTACCGGATATTCCCAAGAATCCAAAGAAACTATGATGTCTTCTAGTATACCCTCTCGAACTACTTTTGATCTATCGGCTAACTCCAAGACTGTGGTGGTTGGTCTCAGATTTTGCAAGTTTAATTGTCTCATGGTTTCTAACGCTACTCACATTGATAGCTATTCCTAAGTCAATTAATGTTTTGGAAATCAAAAAATTGTTGATTGTTAATATCACCATTGGAATTCCTCGATCAACATACTTTTCAATGGAAATGTTATTTGACATTAGGCCGGCTAAGTTTCCAATTACATGGATTGTGGGTGGATCTTTCATTTTATTTTATTTTCTTTGAACAATATTCTAATTGCTTTATAGATTGGGATATCTTTGATAGCTTGCAAAAGGAATTTTCACACGTATTTCTTAACTCATCTACTACATCAAATTCAGGAAGAGATAATGGTATTTTCTCCTTGACCAACCTTTCTCTCGAAAGGAGGTTTTTTGGATATTTGATGATTCTCTCTTTTGTATCCGATTATCTAGTGGTAATGTATCCGTGCTAGGATTCTCTTCTTGTTCATTTGGTTTCTCTGTGATAACAGGAGTATCCTTTGGTAAAACTTTTCCGTATCTCAAGTGGATATTTTGAAGAGGGAGATGGAATATGATGATCCTTCTTCAACATTGTACATGGGTTTTTCCACTTTGTTATTGGGATTGAAGATCTAAGCTGAGATGGTAATTGGGTGGGCTCTGGGTGGAGGTTGGTTGGACAGAAGTTGAAGTTGATGTGGCTGGGTTAGCTGGAGGCAAAATGAGGGCTGAAAAGTATGAATTTTGTATCGACTCGGATTTGTTGGTAAGGGAAGGTCGATATGGTCACGACATTGGCCGCTGATAATGGACATGATTGTTGGTAAGGTCAACATAAGGTCATGGTACGTCACATATATCGCTGGTAAGGTCCTGTTTATGGTTGATTTCCTTGAGCATCCCCTCACCAACCTTGAGGAGATTGGTTGTGGTTCCGAGGAGGTCAAGCTTGCCAAGGCATGGGTGTATTCCATGAACTTTGTATGGGTGTTTTGGAAATTTTGAGGAGGGAAGTTTTGAGACATACGTGGCTGCCAATGTCTCCTAGGTGCTAGGTAGTAAGGGATTCCATTCCTTGTCCTTTTTATATGTGAGTAGCTTGCAACTCTTTCAATTTTGGACAATCATAAGTGGCATGATTATCAGTACATAACCCACAAACTTGGATTTTATTTAAAGGACATTCTCCCCGTCCATGTTTCTTTCTGCATGAAGGACACCAAATTGCAAATGCATTTGTTCTTCTTTGTTTTGTTTTCTTTTTAACATATCAAGTTGTTATCCAAATGTGCTCATGATATCGCTTTTAAAGCTTTCTAACAGATTTCTAATTTCCTGCTTTGGTAAACACCACTGAAATTGACTTTGTTGATCTTATCACATTGTCTCTTTGACCTATTCCCCTTTGCTTTTCCTCTTGAATATTTCTTACATAATTCAGCTATTTTTGGGAAAGGGAGATGAGAAATATCCCCCCCATTAGATTTAAGAGCCCAAATTCTCATCCTGAAATTCCTTTTAAAAAGATATTACGAATGACATCCAAATGGAGATTAGCTTGCTTAGATTTGTGCATGTTGTACAGAAATTTTTCAAGATATTCCTCTAAGCTTTCTTACTAAATATCAGCCTTACTGTAGTCCAAAGACTCCAAAGAAGATTTTGGATTTACAGTAAGGCTGATGTTTAGTAAGAAATTTCTTTTTCATATCTCCCAATAGACTATTGTTGCTTCCCAAGCCCATAAACCATTTCAATGCATATCCTTTTAGAGTTGTAGGAAATAAACGAAGTTTTTTGGCATCACTTGTATATCCATATGTCTTACAAACGAGGCCAAATTCAAACATAAAAGAATCAGGATCCTCAGTAGTTAAACCAAAGAAATTTGGAAGAACAGATGGAGGAATGTTTTTCATTTTTATGTCATCTCCTAGAAGGGTTGCTGTGTCCACTATAGGAAATGCAAATGTAGTATGTTCTTACTCCTCTTCTTCTTCGTTTCCTATTGCCTCTTCTCTATGTGATTCTCTATCTCTGCTCTTTCCCTCTTCTCTCTTTCTTCTACTTTTCCTTGCTAGTTCTCTTTCCATTCTCTTTTTCTATCTCTATCACTGACATTTCAAAGAAGTTTTCTCTTGTAAACTGACATCTCAAGTTGGAAAAGAGGTTGTTCCATTTGTTCAAAAATAGTTTGTTTTCCCTTTTGCTCCCTACAGAGGAGATTGCCAGGATTGTTTCTTCTTTACTTAATAAGCCAATAAGACTTGTCTTTCTACGAGAGTTAGCCTCTCCTCGAAGGCAAGTTTCTATCTCTAATTCTTCCAATGTGATTCTTCCATCAGTTGGTGTGGTAGATTCAGCTAGAGATGTGCCTGCTCCTACATATGTTGTAGGCTGGCTTTTGGGGGTTTTATCCAATAACACTTTATCATCCCTAAGTTTAGACATAAAGAAACATAATTCAAAATTACTTCTATGCTATGTTTTTTTTCTTTTATGAGTATATATGTAATTTTATTTTCTTATGAGTGTATATGTTTTTTTATATCTCTAAATATTCTCGCAACGACCAAAATGTTGAGCTCTTGATCTACCCAAGTAAATTAGAGTGCATTTATTATCAATCCTGTGTTTGTAAGACTTAGAGGCATGTCCAAAGTATATGGATTTTAGATAGTTTTTATCTTTTATGGAGATAACCCAAAGACTCATTCTAAGGTCAACGTGGAAAGAGATGCTGCTCCTATTCGTTGGTCATCTTCATAGCCTCTCATGATACATCGAAAGACTTGTTTTCCAAATGGTAAAAACAAGGAGCATAAAACCTATTCTAAGGTTGATTATGTAAGAGGCACTAAGCTTCTATTCGTATATGCATTCATAGTCTTCTTAACAGGAATCAACATTTCTAGAGAGTGAAAACGATAAGCATTCAAGAGACAAATTAAAACCTATTAAATGGAAGAACTAAACTCTCATTCAAGAGATGCATTCATCATTCTTCTTTCTTTCATTCACTAACATCAAATCCAATCAAAAATACTGAAGCATGAAATAACTCAAAAGGCATTTAAAGCTATCTTAATGCTTGAAGTCTAACCGTTCATTGAGTTCTCATTCAAGAATACTTTCACAATGATGAGTAAGTCTTGAAAACATTAAGCTTGTAACGGATCTATAAAACTCATTTACCTACAACAAGATAAAACTCATCTACAAAGAACCAAGATCTAAAACATGTGTGCATTGAAAAAATAACAAAAAGGAAAGAGTGCACTAGTTGGCAATGGGGGCCCTACAATCGCTGGTACACTTGATTAACTTTAGCTACGAAAGGACTCCAATAGGATTCAAATCACCATGAGCATTCAAATGAACAAAAACAAAGATCTGATCCTCAAGAGTGCAAAATCTCAAGTATCTTCATTCATCCAAAGGTGTCTTACTAGCTCAATCCTAAGAGTATTTATACAAAAGTTTAAAACCATAAAAAGCTAAAATGTCTCCTAAATATCATAAGTAGATCCACAATAGTCTAAGAGGGTCGAATGCCTCTTCTAGATCCCCAAAATATGGTCAAAATCCCACAAAATAAAACTGCCCTAGATTTATCAGCCGCAATGTGGCAATTGCTGAACTCCGTGAACTGGCCCCCTTTGACCGACGTTGACCGAGCATCTAGCAGTCTCAGATTTCGAATCTGATAGCTTATTCACCATCCTTGTACATCTGGGAACGCAACCCAAGTGTCGGATTTCGCCCAGGTGTCCTGCAAGTATACAAACGACGGAGCTATTACGGGATTTGG
>SNQJ01S0017850.1:99849-120872 GCA_010110895.2 Picea sitchensis | reverse complement strand
CTAAATTTCCAATTTTAATGCAATAATTTAGAAAATTCAATTCTGAAGTTAGAGGATGACAAATTTACCTTGGATAGGCTATTTTATGAGAAATGTGGAGTAAAATGAAGGAAAATGGCAAATAAAGAGGCAAAAAGTATGGTTTGTGAAAGCACAAAAATGGACTCAACTGTGAATACAAAAGAAAATATTTAAATAATAAAGTTAATGGAGAAATTTCTAATTGGACAAGTGGTTAGAAGTGGGTTAACCCTAAAATAAGGAAAGTGGGTTAAGATGGTTAAAAGGTAACCCCTTGAGGAAGCTACATGAAAGTATAAATAAGAGGCAATGCTCTCTCATTTTAATGAAACCTGAGCATGTTGAATATCTATAGGCGAATGAGGTAGCCAAAGGATATCTAAGCCAAATTTCAAAGGGAAGGTGAAGTAAATAAGGCTGAAATTCAAGGGAGGATAAATTCTTTTGATGATGCTTTCTAAGGTATGTTATTTATAGGTCATCTCACCATTTTCGCAATAATTTTTTTTTCTAGATTGATTCATACTGTGAAATTGGGAGGCCATTGAGAAAACATATCCAAGTATCTGTGATACCAATTTTATATTGCGGGTCGTTGTATTTTTGGAGTTACACACCATGGAAAATAGGGTTTGTGGCTAGTCCTGAAACTAGTCTAAAACAGGTGTTTCGGGTAAAAACTTCATAACTTATTCTTAACATATCCAAATTTAGTAAGACCAAATGTATTGGTTAGAGTACAATCTCTAGTATTCTTTGTACAGTTTTCATATCCATACAACAAATATTCTGTGTGGGGCATGCTCTACAAGTTCTCTCTCTAGAATAAGCCAGAATTGAACAAGGTATGTCATTTTTGCTATAACTCCTTTTCTGAGAGGTTCCAAGTAGTGAAATATGGAGGAATTGCATAAAATACACTGAAGAACATTGTGTAACAATTTCATATATTTATTCATTACAGGTACATAGTTATGATTATTGCAAGTTTGGGTTGTTGACTAATCCAAAACTAGTCATGTGAGACTTAAGTAAAGTTTGATAAAATTCTATTCTCTTGTTGTTAAAGTTAAGGAAGGTTTGTAGGTATGTGGTCATATACACCAAATCCATTACAAAGTTACAAATCAGATTTGGATGATGAAGTTGATGAGGGATTTTGGTTCAGGTACATGTTGGGTACACGGTTGAGACAAGTAATTGATGAGTTGGCACATACATGAGGTGTATAGTTGATGATGTTGGTACATCTTGATGAGTCATAGTTTATGTGTATTTGATGCATGATTGGTACATATTTGGTGCATGGTTGATGCACTTGTTGATGGTACATGTTGAGGTACAGGTTGGTGCATGTTTAATGCACTTGTTTATGATACAGGMTAATTATAGGTTGAGGTACAGGTTAGTGCATGGTTKATGCACTTGTTTGTGGTATAGGTTGATTACAGGTTGATTGGTACAGGTTTAAAATAGTATATCTCACAGTGATAGTTTGATAGGGGTTCCATCATTCTAGTTTTATTTCAAGGTGGTTGGATAGGGAAATGACATGTTGTTGTAGCCACCTTTTGTTTGTAGTTGGAGAACATAGGGGGTTGTAGCCTCCTTCTGGTTGTAGCCAAAGAATTGGGGAGTTGGAGCTTCCTTCAAGTTGTAGCCTGAGAAACTAGGGGGTTGGAGCCTCCTTCCAGTTGTAGCTGGAAAAAAAAGGAAGTTGGTGCTTCCAATGAATGTAATTCTTAAAGACATATAAGAAAAATCATTCCGTGCTTTTCTCTCTCTTTCGGTTTCCACGTAAAAACATTGGTGTACTGTGTATATGTATGATTGCTCATTTGTTCATTGTTTATTTACTCTGCAATTATTGGATTATAATGCTACATTGATATAATACTTGCATATTGTGTTTAGAAAAGGATTAAATTTCTCTATTATTGATTCACCCCCCATCTCAGTAATCTAGTAGAGAGATCCCTGTTTTGGGCTTTCATTGTAAAAATTTCAAATGTCATTTTTGCTTATATTTTCCTATGTAAAGATATCAGTTGCTTATGAAGACAATGGTCAGTGTGTGTTTCTATTATCTATTTATCATCTCTTTTACTTCATATTGAACATATTTTGTTGTTGTATGATATATGACTGCAAATCTGTGCTGAGAAGGTTTCTTTATTGGATATATTGCAATCTTTTCCACATAAGTGTTTAAGCCCTTTGAATCTTATTTGGAAAGGGTTTCTGAGTAACGATTCATTCTTCTAATGAGTAAAGGAATTAAATAACATGTTTCTCTTTGGTGAATTTATCCTTTTTTGTTCCACAATTCTTCCATACCATATCACTTATCTTATTTCACTGATCAAAGTTTCTATTGATCTGGTTTGTTGCATATAGGAAAGTGGTTTAAATAGTTCAAATCATAAGTTTACACATAGGAAAACAAATGTGTGATATTTCCACCTTCATAAAATTATTGAACATTTTGAAACAAGGTGTGCTAGGCTTGTTCCTAAAGTAGTCTAGGAACAACTTCTAGCTCTAACATATGGTATTTTGGGCATCCTCTCAAGTTTGTAGAATTTGTCCTTGTAGAAGTTTTAGATGCCAATATAATTCTATTGTCTTCTATTACTTGGTTTCTCTTCCTCTTGTGTTACCCATGTCCGGTACCTAGCTGGTGAAATCCTCTTCCACCTCATGCTCTATCATCAATGTTATCTCCAATGAAATTTCAACTTCCACATCTTCCAAATGAGCATAGAACACAAGTGGAGTGGCATCTTGAAAGTTGGATGAAACAAACTGAGCATCACATTGCACCCAGGTGATAGGTGTTTCTTCTTCGGCCTGGAAGTTGGATGGATCCACCGGAGCACCACTCCCTCACCTATATCCACATTGTTACTCATGTCTAGGTGCTATTGAACCCAAAATTTTCATCTCGGTTCCTAGGCTGAAATAATGCATGGAGGTGCAAGGTATCCTCCAACTGGGAGCCTGTATGGATTGATATTCCCTCACATTTGTGATACCAAGTGATATTCCTTTATTAATGCTCCATGTTTATCCTCAATGATCCTAGATCTCCATTTTTCTTATCTTTTGTTGAGACTGCCTCATGCTTTGAAGGTTAGCCTTCTTGGAGATGTCCAGAATCAAGGTGTTGGTATAGTAGTTTAAATACATTGAATCTGGGTGTAAATGCCATGGGTCAATTATCGACGTTCTCATGTGTGAGTATGCCTAGTGTCCCCTTCCCCACCTGATCTCCCTCCATGAAATCCTTGAGATCTAACCCTGATGGTACTCGCTTCCCCAACACCCTATCAAGGGGTAAATAATTATACTATATTAAGAATATAGTTAAATTCATATATATTTAATTGAGTTAATTTTGACATAATCTCTATTAAAAATTGTGTTTATAGTCTTTTTAGGGAATCTAATAGTGTTAGTGAAATTTTGTTCAAATGGAGACCAAACTATTATTATGTCTTATTATCGTTTCACTTTACTATTGTAGATCATCTTCAAGTTTCTCTATCATTTTATTTGTTTATTAATATTGATGCATTAAGCTATGTTAAAATTGACATTTCTAGGGATTGACACACAGAGAAACATTTCATTGGAGGGAAATATCTCTAAAATATCTCTAAACACTCATCCATGTTATGCCCTAATTCATTTCAATTGTATCTTGGAGCATGGTTTCTATTAGACCACTCATAGAACATCAAACCTCATGTCAAAAGTTTACTAGTTGAATATGCTTTTAATTATATTGAACACAACACATTATTTTACCCTCATATTAAAGCACCGTTTTGACAAATCAAGACTTATGCACAATATGTAATTTTATAAAAGCACATCTAAATATACAAGTGCAATGCATCAAGATTATAACTACACACCCACTGCTAATTTGTGGTGAAGGAGGATGTTACCATTGGTACATAATATCTTTGATGTAAAAGTTTCAGTAGTTTATTTTAAGGATCCAATTGCAAAGATATTCTAATCAATGGTTGCAAACAAATAAAATAATACTAAGGATTATGAATATGTCACACTTGAGAATGACTTATAAAACAACCCAAGTTCAGAAGAAAATCATTAGAGACAATGCTAGAGTCATGATGAGTTCTTATCTCTTTGGAGGCACTTCACTTGTATTATGAAATATCTATTATATATGTAGATCTATCAAGTGTTGAGGGGGATAAAATACCTTGAGGAGAAAAAAATTGAGTAAAGGTTTTCATCTTGAGGGATTTGATCTCTCTTGGTGCTTGATTAATCTAGAATTAACATGGATTTAGGTTGGTTCTAGCTGTGGGAGACCATGTCGGAAATTAAAATGATCATCATTATGTGTATGTTTTAGATGAATTTGATCCTTTGAAATTTAACAAGTATTATCTATAACCTAGAGTGTACTCCCAATAAGGTCACTTCAAAAAAGACATGAGGAATAAGGTGAATAATTAAAAAATAACTATGTTCAATGAAGAAGATGATGGATAGTAAGAAAGTAATAGAGTGCATATAATTAATGATATATAGGGGGTAGACTAAATCTATAGGAATTATCACCCACCTTCTCTAATACCTCAAAATGGCCATACCATAGAGCCTTTATCTTCTTACCATTACCCTTTAATATATTTCCTTATTCAGTTGTAACCAAACTTTGTATCTAAATTTGAATGACTTTTTCGTTCTGTGTTAATCATGTTAGGCCTTGTACCTTTTTTGTGACCTCTTCCGTGTGTCCTGTACTCGCAAATGGATCTACCTAATATTTTCAACAAACTCCTCTACTTTCAATGCTTCTCCTTTGATGTCTTCCCTCACTCTTCCTTACTATCCATATACAACATCTAAGTGTGAAGTTGGAGAATGCCCAAAAAAAGTTTCAAAGGGGGAATAATTGATAGAAGTATGGAATTTTATATTATAAGAGTGTTGAATATAGATCACATTTTCATCCCAGGTCTTCAGATGCTTCTGATTGTAACCCCTCAATATTTGTACCAAATTCCTATTGACTACCTTTGTCTTCCCATATATTTGTGGATGGAATGTTGTAGATCTCTTCAACTTAGTGTGCATATTTTCCCAAAGTGTAGTCCAAAAGGCATTGATAAATTTGGTATCACTGTCTGAGATGATACTCCTCAGTATCCCAAAGTGCATCCAAGCCTATTCAAAGAACATGTTTGTTTCTTATTTTCCTTTTATGGTATTTTTATAAGACATGAGAATGCACATCTTGCTTAACCTGTCTACTGGCACAAAAGCATAGTCATGTCCCTTCCTAGTTGTTGGAAAACCACCCAAAAAATACATGGAAATGATTTCCAAAGGTCAAGCGGGTACATGTAAGGGATGTTATAGACCTTTATTTCTTTCACTTGGATTGATGGTACAACAAAGAATGCATCCTCTAATATATCGATATACATCTTCATACGTTTTGGGCTACTACACATATGTTTGTAAGTTAGCAATTGTCTTCCCAACACCAAAATGTCCTTCAACCTTGGAGGTGTGAGCCTCTCTGATAAGTTGCAATATTTCACCTTTAGGTACATATAACTTGCTTATATTATGGAAAAACCCCTTATAGAGATGATAGGAAACCTTATCATCACCTTCTTCTACACAAAGTTATCCATGTAGTTCCTAAAACACCTCGTTAAAGTCCATCTTGTATGTATGCCTATTTATATGCATCATGGGTAAGAGTATCCATGTGCATAAGAGTTCCCAAATCTATGATATTGAATGTGGGTGTGCTTGAAAGCATGTCATCCAACTTATTACTGATTCCCTTGTTATATTTGGTGACAAGATGAAACCACTACAAAACCCCCATCACTTGTAATGTTTATTTTGTTGTAGCTTACTTTGGGCTTGAAAATATTGCAGTGGTTGGTGGTCAGTGTGGATAATTCATTCCTTTCCCATAAGATAGTTCTTCCACTTCTTAACATCTTCAACCAAGGCATAGAGTTCCTTATCATATCTAGGTTATTCCAAAACTCCCCCATGAAACATCTCAGAATGATAGCATACTGACTTAACCCCTTTCATCAAGGCTACTCCGATAGCATACCCACTTACATATATCTCAACTTTGAAAGGCTTCTACAAGTTAGGAAATGTGAGAACTAGTGCTTAACTAATATTTTGTTTTAGCTCATCAAAATCTTTTTGTTGATTCTTTCCCCACTAGAAACTCTTACTACTGGATCTTATGGCATGGAGTGGCATAAATAATACTAAAAAGGATGTTATGAACTTCCATAGGTATTGTTCCTCCCAAACATAGATCCTAACTTTAGTGGAATTAGTAGGAAATGGCCACTTGATGATGGCCTTCATATTCACGAGATCTATATTGACTTCCCCTCTGTTAATGCATAAAAATGCAACAATGAATACTGCTTGCAAATGATTGCCAAGATCTATTATTTATTTATAATAATAATAAACTAGTAAGTGGGACCCCCTTGTAGACTAGTGGTGCCATGATGGATATGCTTCACTTATATATATTTTTTTCTATTATGATGATGCCAGCACAATCTTCTACAATTGATGCTTCAAGTCATGGTTTTAGTCCTTATGACGACATAAGATTATTGGTTGATTATTGCATGGCTAGATGGTTTTGATGATCACTTGCAAATTATGGTTGTCCAATGGATAACATGATTATTACAGGTTCTGTTTTGGCATTGCATTAAACATGGATTAATTATTTTACATATGATTTTATACAAAGGGATGATATGGGAGCTCTTTTAAACAAAAGAATAATACACAAACTCAAATGTTATGTAATATTGTGAAACTGAAGGGTGCATAAACCCTTTATTCTATAGATATGCTCTTTGTTAAAAGATATATGATGCATATGGGGTAACGTTATATCATATGGTTACTTTTAAAAAAAATAAAGAGTTGACAATACTTTGGGTGGCACACTATGTAATGGGATATAACAATGGAATATCTGGTTGATTTAATGGTTAGTGTTATGGTGATCTGGATGGCTTGTATCTTGAATTGAATGAGGTTGGGGAAGGAAGCGACATGCATTTACTGTACGCCACTCAAATAATCCTTGAGGACCTTCACCCTATCCATACTTGCATTTTTTGTTTTTGGATCTGGTGGTTGTTGATGCTTCATGATTTTTGGTTGTGAAGGAGGATACAGTCTAACTCTTTCCCTCGAGCAATTTTTTCCAGGTATGGTTCCTTATTTTTCCATCCATGATGGTTATTCTACATTATGAATTGATTTTTGGCTCAGAATGGATTGAGGTCTGTGTTTTTATTAAGTTTCTTGGATTGTGTATTGGTGTGGTCTGTGGGTTCTTCTGTGAATATTCTAGACATTTGGATTTTTAAGGAAGAGGAATGGATATTCTTTGCCATGTGTAATTTGTGCATAGTTTTATTAGTTAAATCATAGAAAGGAATGTTCAGTCATCTTGGTGTTTTTGGTTTGGTTCTCTGTGAAAATTTATGATTATAGTTTAGCAAGCTCTGAGATTTGCACATGGGTTTTACAACTAGTCTCGGTGTTAAATTTTGTCACTCATTTTCGTCTCGGTGGTTGATATGTTTCGTTTATCTGGGTTGAAATGTGAACTGTTAAGAGTTGGAGTATTTATTTCCATGTTTTGGCCAATCCCCGAGCTGTTATTTATCATGGTGTTTCCCTCATTGTCGTTGTTTTTGGGAAGCATTACACAATCGGGTTTAGTATCACCTAGAAATTTAAATGGAAGCTTTGTATATGTTTTTGGTTGGCCACGGGTTGTCCTTGGGAATTATTTTTACAATGATTTTAAGAGTTCACTTCCTCTCGTTCTCTGTTAAAGGTGGTTGATTATCATTTGATAACCCTGATTGTCAAGAGGGTTGTTACATGTTACTTCTCTGTGGTAAAATTTTGAAGGAATGAGATGTCTGTGTTTTTTGAGGACTTATTCCTTTGATTGATTGTTATTACTCTATGTTCGTTGTGTTTAAAACTAATTACAATATTGATATTGTATCAACCTAGTCGATGGTAAATAGCACTGTGTGTGTTTCTTTGAATGGGAATGAGTTGGTTTTGTTTCGCGATTGGAAAGTTTAAAAAAAAAAAAGTCTGTACATGAGAAATTATGATAATTTTGGGCAATGATTTGTATGATAATTGTTGAATGTTGATTCGAATCAATGACTATGTTGATTATATTTTCAAAAGAGACACATGTGTGTGAAAGGATTGGGGCCCGATTATGATTTTTAACGCCCAGTTGATTATGAAAAACAATTTATAAATAATGGACAAATCATGGTTAATACTATGTATATTCTTATTTGATTTTAAATAACAAGAATTGGTTGTAAATGGATGAGATCACTGTGCATATTCTATTGGTTTTAAAAAGAAAAGGATATTTAGCATTGGAATATGAATGGTTGTGTATCAAATGGTTATTATGTTCATCATATCGACTACAAGAATATTGATAGGACTTATATATAAATATTGTATAGATATAAAGGCTACTGTAATTGAGTATTTCTGGGCATATGAATTGTTTTTGTTTTTTTTAAGTTAGTAAGCAATATGTAAAAGAAGTGACAGTTTAGAGGGTGGTTTTAAAAGTAAATGCTTATTGAATTATGGAGGTCTGAATAGAGTATGTTTGATTGTTTGATTTGATTTATTTTTATATGAACAATATCCATATTTCATTCTCTATCATGCTACCATGTCTCGCTCATTATACCCCCCTCATAATCCCATTATCCTTTTTGGAATCATTTTTCTGTAAAATAAATTAAAAAAAAATGTATAAAAGTGACAAAAGATGACACATAAATAGATGGCAGCTAATATTTTTGGTATTTGATTGCACATTTATATTATTTAATGAATTGTTGAGAAATACGCATGTATCTATCCCATCTCATTATACCACTTTTCACTCATTACACTCCCTCCAGATGTACCATGAACCCTACCACCCCCTACTCACTTGGCAATAATTAAATGATTTCTTATGGATGGATTTGCATGGGTCTTGTGTCAATTTTTGAGCCAATTATTGTTTCATGCAAAAAAAAATGTCATGTATGGTCTATTAAGGGCTTACTTACTGATGCATTGATGCATACAGGATGAGTTTCTTCATCATGGGTAGCCATGGAAGAAATAATAGAGGAAGATGTAACTGGAACAGAGGGCTTAGAAGGCCTAGATTCTCTATTCATTTTGATGTTGACCCCCAGGAATTGAACCAGTTGTTACAAGTTGGGTTCTTTAACTAGATCGAACAAAAAATAGTACAGCCTTGACGAGAGAGACCTCCCTTCGAGCCTCAAAACATCCCTGGTATTCCTATGCCTCCTCATGTGATATTGCAACCAGAAGTCCCTGCAAATGATGGATGGCAAGAGATAGTCAATCCGATAGTCTCTCACCATCATGGTTGTCCCAATTTGTCATTACCGCCTCCACCACCTGTAAATCCTAATGTTCAGATTTCCCCTGTGCATTCACCTATTCAATCCTTTCATTCTAGTAAAAGTATTAAAACTGATGTCCCTTATGTGCAATATAAAGGAAAAGTTGTTTCCTCCCATTCTCTCCTTCAAATGACTCTTCAAAATCGATGTCCTCCCATATGCATCTAAAGGATCATTTTTCCCATGTTATTGGTGAGATACATCCTCAAGGTTCAAATCAACCAAAGGCTGCTTCCAGGAAATAAAAAAGGGACAAAAGTGATAAAAGAAATATTTCCTCTCAGAGTGGCAAGTATGGATTTCAATTTATGTGTTTATATGATTGAGTTGTTGAAGACAATGGCCTGCAGAAAGGTTTGGACAACAAGCTATTTTTTTTGGATAATGTGGATATTTACATATTTTTGGATATGATTTGAATTATTTCTGATATTTAAATATTCAAATTTTGAAGGTTTTTAAGGGACTTACAAGGTGGCATGTGTTTAAATGATTATCCAATTGTGTTTTATTTTATAATTTGAAAAAAATAAAAGAAGGGAGTCACAAGCGATCCCACCTACCTAGTTATTATTAAATAAACACCCTTAACTATTATTATTATTTCTCCTAAAATAAATTAGTTAGGTTCAACTAACTTAACTAAAGAAAGTAGTTGAACTAATTCAACTTATTTGGAAGGCATATAAGTTAAATGAGAAGAAGAAACAAGGGGAGAATAGAAAGAGAAAACAAAACTGAGGTTTTCTCTTTTGTTTTCATGAGATAGTTTCAGTTTTCATTCATTCATGAGTTCATTCAAATACTAATTCTCTTTTTGACAAGAGGGTCCTATTGTAGACAACAAGGTTCGGACCTGAACCAAATCATTCAAATTCTTTTTTTAGAGGTGTTGATCCATCCTTGATAGTCTGTGTATACCTGTTTGTTTATGGATTAAGTTTCATAGCTGATAAAGGATATTTTGCAAAGTCAAATTGTCAACAGTCTATGGCAAGCTGATTCAGATTATAAAGTTTAGTTTTTGCTTCTTGTCAGAGTCATTTTGTATGGTTTTCATTGGGGATATCTAAATTAGACTTTGGTCCATGACCTCACAGGGGTTTTGTAAAGAGAAAAAAACTTTTGATTTATTGGAACGAAATAAAGTAGATTGTTATTCTGTCTCATTTGCATGTACCTGTGACTTGGTTACTTTTTATTTTTGATCTCCACATTTACTTTCTGTAATCTTTATATTTTTCAGAAACTTATATAAAAAATTTATGTTATTTTGCAACATTCTTTTAATAAAAAAAATCAACTTAAACCCTTCTAATTAATACTTGTGGATTGGGAAAATATTTTTGAGGCTATAAAACGTAGGGTGATATTCTCAACTATCTTGTCTTAGCCACAAAAGATTCGAAAATGCTTGAGTAAGATAATTCATATCTTTTCCTCAACATTTATTTTTGGTGACCATACTGGGAATATCTTCCATATCTCTCTGGTTGATTGGATTCACATTGTCATTGAATATTTTTATGTTTATGCTTTTGATTCTTTGATTGTTTTCTTTTCTTCATGATAGTACCAGTTACAAGGAAACCCAATATTGAGCTCGATCTTAAAGACCAAACCAACATTGCTTTAGCCTTATTCAATATGATCTTAAAGACTGTTAATACCAAGGTTGAGCTTGAATGGTCGTGAGCAGTAATTGAACAAGACATAAGTGTTCAGGAACATTGGGAGGCCAGAGAAAGGTAGCCTAGGAATCAGATATAATCTCTCTCTTCCCTAAATTTGTGATCTTTTCTTTTCATGTCCTCAAATCCTTGTATCTCTAGGAGAAGAAGAGGATTCTCTCCTGAAATCACTCTTATCACTAAAATAGGAAGAAAGAACGTTATTCTATCAACTCAACTGGGTACTCTAAGGAGAACTGTGTCTAATTCATCTAGTTCATCTTTATCACCCCCACCCATCATTCACAAAATGGCATTTGGTGGTGGCTCTGGTGGCACTAGAGGTGCCTCAACTTCTCAACCCTCAACCTCATTAGTGATTGGTAGCTTCTATAGTCATCAAATTCCAGTCCAATCAACTACAAACCCTACTAAGGTCATTAAGAAGTACAGGCTCTTTCTATTTGAAGAGGATGCTAATACTACCCCATGGCATGTATCCTCCCCTATAAACCTAGCACCTACTACTCGTCCACTTCCTAAATTCAAAGAACATCTCCCTAGGTTTTCTGGAAATAACACACTCACTACAACTAAACACTTGGTAGGATTTTCTAATGCCTGTCACAATATAGGAGCTAATGACAATGATACTTGTATGCACTTATTTGTTAATTCCCTTGAAGGGAAAGAAACGACATATTTCTTTGATCTTCCTCCCAATAATCTTTCCACTTGGGAAGAGTTAGTTTACTGGTTCAAATTGACTTATGTGTAGTCACAGAGCCTAGTCAAACAATTGCAGGAATACAATAACATTGTGTATAAAGACGGTGAGACTATCAAGTCTTTTAACTTACGTTTCACCAAGTTATATAATCAAATTCTTGAACTTATTCGCCCCCAGAACCAAGCCACTTTTATGTATTACTATAATTCTCCACCTTCCCCTTACCATCATAGGCTTGAAGAAAAATCTATTGACAATCTTGGTTCCACTCTTCATACTTGTTTTGAGTATGAAGAAAAACTTGAGAGAACATGTCTTCCCAAAGGAGACTCAATTAAACAAATAGACATATCATCCCTCTTACAACTTGTACAAGATATGACTAACCGAATGATAACATATGAGCGAAAAGGAAATGTCCCTTCACTTAGTCCTGGAGCCTTGTCTTCTTCTTCACCACCCTTTAGGAATTGAAATGAAAACAAATTTCATCCTAAAAACATCATGCCTTGCATTTGGTGTAAATTTTGTGAGGAACACCATGAGGAAAGTAATTGTGAAGTAAAGAAGAGTGCCAGAGATAAAATATTTGGAAAAAATCCTAAAACTACCATTATTATTCTAGATTTCGCAGAACCAGAGGATGTCATGATCATTAACACTAGGAATAAATCCTATGATTCAAAAGGAAAATATGATCCCCCTCGTACTTCTTCTATCCCAAGCTCATCTTCACCAACTTCTACTGTAAAAGATACCAAGACTCTCGAAAATCAAGGAGTCATTTCTCCTCTTCCCTCTTCAAAATACAATATTCTCAACCAATTGACTAGTATCAAGGATGATGCTACTCTTATGGACATGGTTTCCATCCCTGAGAAAAAAAAGCATCTAAAAACTTTCATGGAAGGAAAAGATTCCACCATAACCATTCTCTTTGAAGACATAAAAGAAGAGGATTCTAGTGTAAATAAAGTAGTTGTAAATATTTTTAGACACCCTGTAAAAAACCCTCCATTTTTCATTTATGTAAATATTATGGAAAAAATAGCCCATTGTTGTCTAATTGATGGTGCTTCAGTCCCAAGAGTGATGTCGAAAATTATTATGGAAGAGATAGGCTTGTCCTGTACAAATGAAAACGCCAGAAGCATGCTCTCTTATAATAGTTTACAACAATAGACCATAGGTAAAATCAAGGACATGACTTTGGTTTTGTGCGCGCATCCTGAAATAAGGACAACCCTTAATATTCAAGTAATTGACATGTGAATGAGTAATTATTCAATCATCTTAGGAAGAGACTCACAATATTTGGTAGGTTGATACCTCTCACTCGACAAGACACACTTATCTGTTCCTTGAAATGGGAAGAACATTATAGTCCTAAGGGAGGGAATAATATCACCTTATATAGAAATCATCCCACAACCTAATGAAAATTATATCGAGGAAGACTTAGGAGTGTATTCCATCTTTTCCAATGAGGATAACACTACCTGTGAACAAATTGACCTAGAAGATGGGATGTGGCATATGCACTTTTATGGTTCATGCTCCAACGAAGGTAATGGAGATGAAATTATCTTGTATTCTCCTATAGGTAAAATTCACAACTTTTCCTATAGGCTATAATTTTCTTGTATAAACAACATCATTGAATTTGAGACATTACTGCCAGGCATTGAAAATGACTATAATTTAGGTTGTGGCCACCTTACATTTTTTGGGGGTTCTGAACTTGTTGTAAACGTTATATGAAAAATATATTCTCCTAAAAAAAAGTTACTGAAAGGTTACATCCAAGTTTTTTGGGTGCTTATCTCGAACTTATTATCTTTTTAACATCACTCATGTCAAAAGGGAATTGAATTCAATGGCTGATAGGCTAGCTATTTTTGCAACCTCTCCTACTCAACAACTTCTTCCACAAAGACCTGATTTCACTTTTCAATCCTTATATAGTCCTCATATCCCTGAAAATGTAGAGTCATGGCAGGTCTTCCCTAGAGATGAAAGCATATGCACTTTCATACCAAATGAACCTTATAAACCCAAGAATATTATATCCATGGAAAACAACAAAATTCTGAAGGGCTTGACTCCTATAGAAAGTTCATTTTCATCAAGTGATGTAGGAAAAAAAGAAACATATAAATAAGAGGAGTCGAAAAGGAAAGTGGGTGAAGCCATTTCCTTGAACATTGGAACACCCGTTTGTCCAAAGAATGTTAAGATAGGTGCCTAGTGTACTGATGAAGAAAAATTGAAATTCATTTATTTACTTAATGAATTTCAAGATGTTTTTTCTTGGTGTTATGAGGATCTTCGTGGTTTTGATCCTTCTCTTATACAACATGCCATCCCTATCAAGGAGGGCATAAAACCGGTTAGGAAAAAACAAAGACCCATTAACCCCGCACTTGAAGAAACTATTCTAAAGGAGTTGGAAAAACTCTTGAAGGATGGGATAATTTTCCTTGTTAAGTATTATGAGTGGGTTTCCAATTTGGTTCCTGTTTGGAAAACAATTGGTCAGATCTGATTGTGCATTGATTTCCGTGCATTGAATAGAGTGAGCATAAAAGACCATTTTCCTCTCCCTAATATGGAAATGATTTTGTAGCAAGTTGCAGGGTCACAAATGATGTCCTTACTTGACGGTTTTTTTGGTTATAATCAGATCAAGGTAAAAAGGACAGATAAATTCAAAACCACTTTTATTACACGTTGGGGCACATTTTCTTATGAATGAAAGCCTTTTGGCTTATCTAATGCAGTTGCCACTTTCCAAAGAGCTATGCATATATCTTTTGACGATTTGATCAACAAAATTATTCAGATTTATCTTGATGACTTTACTGTATATTCAAAGAACCGATTAGATCATTTTGGTCATCTTAGAAAGATTTTCATGCGATGCAGGAAATTCGATATTTCTTTAAATCCTTCTAAGTCTATTTTCTACATTACCAAGGGAAATCTCCTTCGGCATATTGTCTCAGATTCAGGAATAAGTATAGATCTCGAAAGGATTGTTTCTATTCTAAATCTTCCCGCTCCTACTTCCAAAAAGGAGGTTCAATCCTTTATGGGCATTATCAACTTTCTTCGTAGGTTTGTTCCTGACTTTGTTGTAATGGTCAAACCAATTCACAATATTCTTAATCAATATTGATCCTTTTCTTGGACTGATGACGTCGAAAATGATTTCATAAGAATTAAGATGACAATCAGTTCCACACCGGTTTTGGCGAAGACATATTTTGAGAAAGAATTTATTATATATACTAATGTGACGCAGGCACGCCCCAACCACGGGCACGTCTGCTCACACATGACCTTCTTCTTCTTTGCCCGAAGAACTCCAAGGTTCTTCTATTTCCCTATCGGGAAATATGCTCCCACAGTTCTCTTGCATGATCCCCTTTCCTTGACTTCTCGGAGGATCGAAACTCGTGACTTCGCGAGTTCAAAGGTTGAGCGTTGGGCTCTCGGATCCCCAAGACCTGATCGTCAGTCAACTCGCTGACTTTTCCCTGAGGGATTTCGCTACTCGCGACCTCGCTACTCGCGATACCAAACTTTTGGTTCTCCAACCTCCGATCCTCGAGGCGCCAAAACTCGCGATCTCGCTCCCTCGCGACTTCACTTCTTGCGAGGTCGAATAACTTCTACGTCGACTCCCGAGGTCCGAGGTGCCGAAACTCGCGACCTCGTTCCCTCGCGACTTCGCGATTTCCATGGCCAAATTCTCGAGCCTTTTCTCGCGAGGCTCCAATGTATGATCCCACGCGCAGATCCAACGGTCCTCCTATGATCTGGATCCGACGACTGTCCTTCTCTCGCTACTCGCGTCCTCGCGACTTTGAATACCCAATGTTTGGGCTCTCACCCTGTGAACTCCCGAGTTCGCGAGGTTTCCCAATCTCTGCCACTTGTCCTACTCAGATGGTCGGCTCACAACCTCTGTCCACTTCACTGCCTCGTGACCTCACGTCTCACGAATTTTAACGCCAAACGCTTGGGCGTTCACCCTGCGAGCTACGAGTTCGCGAGATCTCTCGATCTATGACACCTGTCCTCTTCAGATGGATGGCTCACAGTCTCTCGCCACTTCGCTGCCTTGCGACCTCGCGTCTCGCGACTCTTAACACCAATTTCTCAACCCTTCCACTTACGAGCTCCCGAGATACGAGGTGCCACCTGTCCTCCAATGTTCAAAATCTCGCTTCTCGCAACCTCGCGATCCCCGCGTCCAAACCCTCGAGTATTTTCTCACGAGGTCCCGAGAGGCGATCTCGTGACCAATCCAACAACCCTGACCAACTTGGATCAACGGTGCTGCCCCTCCTGAGCTTTGAATCCTCTCCATGCCTGCGCTGTAACTATCTTGCACTTCCGGGAGATCCAACGGCTCTCGAAACTTCGTGAAATATCCTCCAAAGATTTTCGTCTGTCCGTTCTCCCCTTGAGGATTTTGCGAAATAAGAAGTGTCTCTCCATGAGACTCGTTTGCTCGCTCGTCAACCTACGACTCTTTCCTCCGACTTCCAACGAAAGCTTCCTTGCGCTTGTTCTTTGGTGAACTCGAAGGCCTATACCTCCTGAGCTTGTTCTCGACTTCTCAAGTCCTTCAGAGAACTTCTTGCATGCACTCCTTTTGGAAAATCTTCAATCACGTCTAAGTGTTGAAGTCACTCGACTCTGCGCACTCCTGCAGCAGCAGTCTCCCAAAGCTTTTGCTCAATGTCACGACTGAGACTCTCCTTAGCCTGCGCACTCCTTGCATGGCTTTAGCAACCCACTTTCACTTCTGAGTGCGTTGAGAACAAGAGTTTACTCTCTGAGCCTTCTGTCAACGCACTCCTTGCGGACGACTCCAAATGCACTCCTTGCAGGAAAACTTGCTCAAAAGAGAAACAATTGTAACTCACCTCACTTCCTCTAAGACTTCAATCCCGACACATGAAGTCATACACACAGCATGATAAAAAATGCAAAACAGGAAGAAATATTCATAAGCAGAGCATTCAACACACATACACAGAGAATAACACAACAGCCATGAATCTGAATCAACTTCTCTATTAATTCAAGATCTGTACATGGGTGTTCTTTACAACTATCTGCTATTCTCCTATGCTCTCTCTTGATTTCTTCTAACTCTTCCTGAATTGATAATAATACAACAACACAATGAGGGTGTCTATGTTCAATTTTCCCTCTTTCTTCTAGAACTATCTAATCTAGGAATTCAATTCTATCTACCTGCAACTACTAATATAAATGCCTCTATCTATCTCAGACGAGAGCGTATGGCTCGAGGTTTGATTACATTTTTACCAAGGCACTTTCATTAAATGATCTCATTTAAGTTTGGTGCGTCAACTTCAAGAGAAAATTTAAAAATTCAAAAACTTGCGTTGGACGTCTTCCAACTGTCTTCTGCTTCCACGTTGGTTTTGCTTGTCGTGAGGGATGCTCCTGCATCATACTCCCTCGCTTGAAAATTTGCATGGGCTCCTGTCCATGAGCTCTTGCATGGTCTGTCCATGCTTCAGAATTTCTGCTTTGGTCTCCCAGCTGGCATCTTCAACTGGGTGTCCCTTCCACTTGACCAAATATTCAAAATATTATTTCCTTCTGGTTTTCTCACCCATTCGTTTATTCAGTATATGTTCCATTTGTGTCTTCTCTGCAACTGGCATCTTCTTCTGCCACTGGACCTCTGGCTGTTCATCACTTGTTCCTGCTTCCTCAAGCTTGTATGGGTATAAATCCGAGACATTGAATATCGGAGATATTCTGATCCCATCTGGTAACTCAATTTCATAAGCATTCTGTCCCATTTTCTTCAAGACCTTGCATGGCCCAATTTTCTTCATCTTTAGCTTGTTGTATGTTCCTCTCAGGAACCTTTCCTTCCTCAAATGTGCCAGAACTAGATCCCCAACTTCAAACTGAAGTTGTCTTCTATGCTGATCTGCTTTGCGTTTGTATTCCTGACTTGACTTCAACAGTCGTTGCTTCACCTTGCTGTGAAGTTCCTTCATTGCTTCAGCGAATTCTCCTGCACTAACACTACTAGTATCAGTTTGTTCTGAATCCCTTAATTCAGAAACTCCTCTCGGCTGCATTCCATATACAATCTGAAATGGACTTTTTCCTGTGCTCTTGTTCACTGAATCATTGTAAGCAAACTCTGCATGTGGCAATATATTGTCCCAACTGCTGTGGTGCTCTGTCACCAAGATCCTCAGCAAGTCTCCTAGACTCATGTTCACTGCTTCCGTTTTCCCATCCGTCTGAGGGTGATAAGCAGAACTAAACATCAAATTAGTCCCTAGTTTCTTCTATAATGTCCTCCAAAAATGCCCTATGAACTTAGTGTCTCTGTCTGAAACTATGATTTTCGACAATCCATGAAGTCGAACAATCTCCTTGAAAAACAAATTTGCGATGTGGGTCGCATCGCTGGTCTTCTGGCATGGGATAAAATGTGCCATATTATAAAACCTGTCAACTACCACAAAGATTGAATCAACACCCCTTTGTGTCCTTGGTAATCCCAATATAAAATCCATGCTAATTTCATCCCACGGCTTGTCTGGTATGGGCAATGGCTGATAAAATCCTGCATTCTGCTTTCTTCCTTTCGAATGTTGGAAAATCCTGCACCTGTATACAAACCTCTTGACTTTTGACCGCATCCCTGGCCAAAAGTATGATTCACTCAGCTTTGCAAATGTCTTATCATGGCCAAAATGTCCTGCCAATCCTCCACTGTGATTTTCCTTCAACAAGTTCTCCCTCATGGAGCAATTCAGAATACACAGTTGATTTCCTTTGAATAGCAATCCGTCCTGGATCACATACTCTATCCACTGGCTTCTGTCTCTAAGAACTGGATTCTCAGCTGCTTCATAAGCTTCCTTAAAGTCTGAATCATCTGCATACATGTCCTTCATGTCATCAAAGCCTAACGTCCTGACTTTGAACTGCTGCAACAACAAACACTTCCTGCTCAAAGCATCAACAACTTTGTTAGCAGTACTAGAAATATGTTTTATCACAAAAGTGAAATTTTGCATGTATTCAACCCATTTAACATGCCTCTGATTCAACTTTTCTTGTTGAGTCACAAATTGTAATGCATGGTTATCACTATATAAAAAAAATTCCTTTGGAATCAAATAGTGCCTCCATTTCTTCAATGCCTGTATGATGGCATAGAACTCTTTATCATATGTGGAGTACTTTTCTTTTGCCTCATTTAGCTTCTCGCTGAAATATGCAATCAGCTTGTCTTCCTGACTCAAGACCGCTCCTATGGAAAACCCGCTTGCATCACATTTCACCTGAAATGTCTTCTGAAAATACGGCAACACCAACACTGGTTTCTCTGTAATCTTTTGTTTCAACAAATTGAAACTATTCTCAGCCTCTTCAGTCCAGTGAAAAGATTTATGTCTTTTCTTCACCGTATCCATCATTACTGCACTAATTCCACTAAAATTCCTGATGAATTTTTGGTAGAAACTAGCCAATCCATGAAAACCCCTCACCTCAAATATGTTCCTCGATGATGGACAATTCTTGATTACCTCCACCTTATATGGATCCATCCTCAATTCATTTGCAGATATAACAAAACCCAGATAAATGAGCTCTGTCTTCATAAATGAGGGCTTCTTCCTATTTATCAACAACTTCTCTTGCTGTAATCTCTTCATCACAATAGCCAAATGCTTCAAATGTTCGGCCTTGGTCTTGCTGAAAACCAATATGTCATCCAGATACACGATGACAAATTTCTCGATGAACTCCTTCAGGACTTCATTCATCAACCTCATAAAGGTACTTGGTGCATTCGTCAAACCAAATGGCATGACAAGCCATTCATACAAACCTTCGTTTGTCTTGAATGTTGTTTTCCACTCATCACCTTCTCTCAAATGAATCTGATGATATCCACTCTTCAAATCTATCTTTGAAAAAAAAAATTCTCCACTTAAGCAATCCATCAAATCATCCATCCTTGGCAATGGGAATCTATACCTGATAGTTATCTTATTAATGGATCTTGAATCAGTGCACATCCTCCAGCCTTTGTGTTTCTTCGGACTGAGTACTGTTGGAACAACACATGGAATCAAGCTTTCCCTGACCAAACCTTTGTCCAATAACTCCTGGACGTGTCTTTTAACTTCTTCATTCTCCTGTGGCGCCAACCTGTACGCCGCTTTGTTTGGAAAACTAGCTCCTGGTATGAGGTCAATATGATGACTCACACCCCTCATCGGTGGTAACGAACGAGGTAATTCGTCCACTACAATATCAACGAACTCTTCCAGTAGTTCCTGAACTTCTTCTAGCAAATCATCCACTCTTGTGCTGGTCAGAACAATCCTCGGCTTCCTGACCACAAAGAATTGTGGATCCTCCTTCTTCTTAACTTCTGTAAGAAGTTCCTTCCCACTCATGAGAAGTACTATGTTGCTCACTTCCAGTTTCACTTCTTTATCCTCAATTGGACACAACATATGGGTTCTCCCATTCTTCTCTAGGGTATATGTATTCATCCTCCCATCATGAATTACATTCCTATCATATTGCCATGGTCTACCCAGCAATAAATGACAGACATCCATAGGAATAACATCACATAAAATCCTATCATTATATCCTCCTATATTAATTTCAAATAAGCACTGTTTATTGACATTTACCTGATGTCCTTTCTATAGCCATGAAACTTTGTATGTACTCGGGTGATCAGTTGTCTCCAACTCCAACTTTTCTACCATCTCGGTTGAAACGAGATTATCGGTACTTCCACTATCCACGATGAACTTGCATGCCCAACCCTTGGTCTTGCAAGCAGTCCTAAAAAGATTGTTCCTCTGTGTTGGATTCTCCATCTCCTTCTCTGGCGTCAAAAGGACTTTTCGCATCACCAATGATCTTTCGCCTTCAGCGTACTCTGCCTCAACATCTCGCCTTTGTGCCTCGGCGATGTGAGATTCTCCTCCATCCTTCTTCCTATCTAGA
>SNQJ01S0017850.1:35929-77610 GCA_010110895.2 Picea sitchensis | reverse complement strand
TTGTAATTATACCTCCTAGTCTCCTATATATACCAAGGAGACATTTTCATTTTGAATCATCTTGTAATTGAACATTTAAGTGGGGTAAAAGGAGGTTGCCCCCTCGAAGAGGCTTATTATCTGAAATTCTCTCTTTTTCAAGGTGTTGAGTACTTTTTCTAAGGATTTTCTATCCTATATTGATATTTGGTTCTTAACGTCTTAGGTAAGCACACACTCGTAAAAGTCCCTTTACCTGTTGTCAAGTTTTTTCTCTCAGAGACTTATCTTTCAGGGAAGCTTTCACATTGGCTTGCCAAGATCCAGGAGCATGATTTAACTATCAAGACTTCGAAAAACATTAAGGGACGTGACTTATCCCTTCATTTAGCTTAGCATGCGAAAGCAAGTGAAGAAATTACTGAACAAGATAATCCTCTGTCAACATTGTTTTATATTGATAGTCAAATCCTTCCCATAGTTGAACATCCCTGGTATAAATATCTGGTGTATTACTTGCAAAATAATAGATGTTCAGATAACTTAGATACTCATCAAAGAAGAAGGCTCCATCTTGAATCTTCTAGATATGTCATTTTAGGAGACTTCTTGTTTAGGAGATCTACTGATGGTATATTTCTTCGCTGTGTAAATAATGAGGAAGCACATACAGTTTTACAAGAAACCGATGGATCTTCATATTTTGTTATTCATGTGGGTGGCCACTTTTCTTCTAAAACTACTGCTTTTAAAATCGTCATAAAAGGGTATTATTGGCTTTCAATTTTTTGATTTTCTTATAATTTTTAAAGATATTGTGACAAGTGCCAGAAGTTTGGTGGGAAAGAACATATTTTTTCTATGCATTTACAACCTATACTCCCTGACTTTCCTTTTTCAAAATGGGGTCTGGACTTTATCGGTCCTATTAATCCTCCATCTTCAGCATGACAAGTTTGCATCTTGACAACCACAGACTATTTTACGAAATGGACTGAAGTTTTCCCTCTTAAGCATTCACACGATGAGCAGGTTACTTCTTTCCTTGAAACTAATATTTTCTCCATATTTGGCCTTTGGAAATTATTACAGACAACATTCCTGCTTTTATTTTTGCTAAGATGACTTAGTTTCTAGATAAACTAGGATTTAAACATTTTACCTCATCAACTTATTACCCTCAAGGAAATGGGAAAGCTGAGCTTACTAAAAAAAATATGGTTAGAATTATCAAGAGTCTCATCGAAAATAATCCTCGTCAATGGCACATCCTGCTCACTTACGCCCTTTGAGCAGATCACACCACCACCAAGGTGAGCACTGGTTGCACCCCCTTTCAGATTGTTTATGGCCAAGAATCCATTCTGCCTACCGAGATGTAACATTCTTCTTTAAGGATGATGTTACAGATGGAAGAATTTAATTCTTCTAATATTCCTCAAAGCATAAATACCTTATTGGCTTTAGAGGAACAAAAGACGTTTTCCTTGGAAAACATAAAGAGAAGACACCAAACCGTTAAGAGATATTTCAATAAAAGTGCAAAAGCTGTCAGATTTAAGGTCAATGCAAAAGTCTTGTTGTGGTATCTAGATCACATTGCTAGAGGAAGGCATTCAAATTTTCAAAAGTTATGGCCGAGTCCTTCTAAAATCGCTTTTGTCTTGGGTGTAAATTCTTATATTCTAAAGGACTTGGAAGAGCGATTGTTTTCCTATAGCACCAATGGTTCCCACTTAAAAAACTATGTGCAACCAAATTTAAAGTTTAAATGTTGTATGGAATTGCTCATGTATAATAGTTTGCTTTATTGCTTTGATTTCGCTTTGTTGTTTAATTTCTTTTATTGACTTCTTTTCTTGTCAAAAATAAAATTCTAGATCAGTTTTTCCACAACGATGCTATTCTGCAACTATTTTTAATCAATAACAATCAGGTTACATAGCTTTCATAATGAACCTCCTTGAAGACATCATTGAATTTTCTATCTTCTTCCAATACAGCTGTTAGATTAGATTATTGTTTTTTCATCCCTATTTTATCCTTTCCTTTTCTTCCCTCTGCTTCAAGATTCAAAAAGAGCATACTATAGTTTTCTCCTTAAATCTAAGAACACTTTTACTATGATTAATCAAATGTTATGCATACAGGAATAACCCCCTCATATGTAACATTTTCCATAAGTTATTCCCTAAATCCAAAATAATCTTTTCCCTTAAAATGCCGCACTTCCCCTGTTGCATAATCATTCTGATATACATTCCTTGATATAATTTTCACCTGGTCTGTGAAACCAAACTATCTGAGTTCTTAATCCATTGGAAATAGATTTCCCTGTGGAGTCGCCAGTTTGTTGACGCATAAAAACGCAACGATGAATATTGCTCGCAAATGATTGCCAAGTTTTATTATTTATTTTTAATAATAATAATAAACTAGTAGGTGGGACCCTCTTGTAGACTAGTGGCACCATGATGGATATGTTGCACTTATATATTTTGTTTTCTATTATGATGATGCCAGCACAAGCTTCTACATTTGATGATTCAAGTCATGGTTTTAGTCCTTATGACGACATAAGATGATTGGTTGATTATTTCATGGATAGATGGTTTTGATGATCACTCGCAAATTATGGTTGTCTATGGATAAAAAGATTATTACAGGTTCTGTTTTGGAATTACATTAAACATGGATTAATTATTTTACATATGATTTTATACAAATGGAAGATATGGGATCTCTTTTAAACAAAAGAACAATACAGAAACTCAAATTTTATGTATTATTGTGACAACGAAGGGTGCATAAACCCTTGTTCATATAGATATGCACTTTGTTAAAAATATGATGCATATGGGGTAACGTTATAGAATATGGTTATTTAAAAAAAAAAAAGAGTTGACAATACTTTGGGTGGCACACTATGCAATGGGATATAGAAATGGAATATATGGTTGATTTAATGGTAAGTGTTATGGTGAGTTGGTTGGCTTGTACGTTGAATTAAATGAGGATGGGTAAGAAAGTGACGTGCATTTACTGCATGTCACTCAAACAACCCTCCAGACCTGTCACCCTAGCCATACTTGCATTTGTTTTTTTTTTCTCTGGTGGTTGTTGATGCTCCGCGATTTTTTGTTGTGAAGGAGGATACAGTCTAACTCTTTCCCTCGAGCAAGATTTTCTAGGTATGGTTCCTTATTTTTCCATCCATGATAGTTATTCTGAATTATGAATCGATTTTTGGCTCAAAATGGCTTGAGGTATGTGTTTTTCTTAAGTTTATTGGACTGTGTATTGGTGTTGTATGTGGGTTCTTTTGTGAATATTCTAGACTGTTGGCTTTTTAAGGAAGAGGAATGGATATTATTTGTTGTGTGTAATCTGTGCATGGGTTTATTAGTTAAATAACATTAAGGCATGTTCAGCCAACTTGGGGTTTTTGGTTTGGTTCTTTATGGAAACTTATAATTATAGTTTAGAAAGCTCTGAGCTTTGCACATGGGTTTTGCAACCAGTCTTCATGTTAAGTTTTGTCACTCCTTTTCATCTCTGTGGTTGATAGGTTTCATTTCTCCGGGTTGAAATGTGAACTGTTAAGAGTTGGAGTGTTTCTTTCCATGTTTTGGCCGAGCCCCCAGCTATTATTTATCATGGAATTTCCCTCATTATCGTTGTTGTTGGGAATCATTGCACAGTCGGGTTTAGTATCACCCAAAACTTTAAATGGAAGCTTTGTATATGTTTTTGGTTGTCCATGGTTTGTTCTTGGGAATTCTTCTTATAGTTATTTTAATATTTCGCTTCCTCTCATTCTCTATTGAAGGTAGATGATTTTCATTTGATAAAACTCATTGTCAAGAGGGTTGTTACATGTTACTTCTCTATGGTAAAATTTTTAAGGCATGAGTTGTCTGTGTTTTCTGAGGACTTATTCCTTTGATTGAATTTTATTACTCTATGTTCGTTGTGTTTAAACCTAAGTACGATATTGATATTGTATCAACCTAGTCGATGGTAAAGAGCATTTCGTGTGTTGCTTTGAATGGGCACGAGTTGGTTCTATTTCTCGATTAGGAAGTTTAAAAAAAAGAAGTATGTACATGCGCAATTATGAGAAGTTTGGGCTCTGAGTTGTATGTTAATTGTTGAATGTTGATTAAGATCAATCCCTATGTTGATTATATTTTTAAAAGAGACACTTGTGTGTGAAAGGATTGGGGTTTGATTATGAGTTTTAACACCCAGTTGATTATGACCAATAGTTTGTAAATAATGGACAAATCATGGTTAATAATGTGTTTATTATTATTTGAATTTAAAGAACACGAATTCGTTGTAAATGGTTGAGATCATTGTGTCTTCTATTGGTTTTAAAAGGAAAAATACATTTATCATTGGAATATGAATGGTTGTGGCTCAAAGGGTTATTATGTTCAACATATCGATTGCAAGACTGTTGATAGGACTTCTATATAAATATTGTATAGATACAAAGGCTACTTTAATTGATTTTATGGGAATATGAAATGTTTTTTTTTTAAAGTCAACAAGCAATATATAAAAGAAGTGACAGTTTAGAGGGTGGTTTTAAAAGTGAATGCTTATTGAATTATGGAGGTCTGAACATAGTTATGTTTTATTGTTTCATTTGATTTATTTTTATATGAACAATATCTAAATTTTATTCCCTATCATGCTACCACTTTTCCCTCATTATAACCCCCTCATAATCCAATTATCCTTTTTGGAATCCCTATTATGTAAAATAAATTAAAAAAACTCTGTATAATAGTGACAAAAGATATGACACTGAAATAGGTGGAAGATGACATTTTTGGTATTTGATTGCACAGTTAAATTATGTAATGAATTGTTGAGCAATACTCGTGTATTTATCCCATCTCATTATACCACTTTTCGCTCATTACACTCCCTCCGTATGTCCCATGAACCCTACAACCCCCTGCTCACTTGGAAATTATTAAACGATTTCTTATGGATGGATTTGCATGGGTCTTGTGTCAATTTCTGAGCCAATTATTGTTTCACGCAAACATAATGTCATGTATGGTCTATTAAGGACTTAGTTACTGATGAATTTTTGCATACAGGATGATTTTCTTCAGCAGGGGTAGCCATGGTAGAAATAATAGAGGAAGAGGTAACTGGAATAGAGGGTCTAGAAGGCCTAGATTCTTTATTCATTTTGATGTTGACCCCCAGGAATTGAACCAACTGTTTCAAGTTGGGTTCTTTAACTGGATATAGAAAGGAATAGTACAACCTCGACCAGAGAGACTTCCCTTTCAGCCTAAAAACATCCCTAGTATTCATGTTCCTCCTCATGTGTGATTGCAACCAGAAGTCCCTACAAATGATGGATGGAAAAAGATTGTCAATCCAACAGTATCTCACTGTTGTGGCTGGACCAATTTGTCATTACCTCCTCCACCACCTATAAATACTAATGTTCATATTTCCCCTGTGCATTCACCTGTTTAATCCTCTCATGCTAGTAAAAAGATTAAAACTAATGTCCCTCATGTGAAAGATAAAGGAAAAGTTGTTGCCTCCCCTTCCTCTCCTTCAAATGAGTCTTTAAAATCAGTGTCCTCCCGTATGCATATGAAGGGTGATTGTTCCCATGTTATTAGTGAGATAGAGCCTCAAGGTTCGAATCAACCAAAGGATACTTCCGGGAAATAAAAAAGGGACAACAGTGACAAAGAAATATTGCCTCTCAGAGTGGCAAGTATGGATTTTAATTTATGTGTTTTTATGATTGAGTTGTTGAAGACAGTGGTCTGCAGAAATTTTTGGACATCAAGCTATTTTTTTGGATAGCAAGCTATTTTTTAGGGTAATGTAGATATTTACATATTTTTGGATATGATTTGAATTATTTTTATATTTAAATATTCAAATTTTGAATGTATTTAAGGGAGTTAAAAGGTGGCATGTGTTTAAATGATTATCCAATTGTGTTTTATTTTATAATTTGAAAAAAATAAAAGAAGGGAGTCACAAGGGGTGCCACCTACCTAGTTATTATTAAATAAAGACCCTTAACTATTATTATTATTATTTTTCCTAAACTAAATTAGTTAAGTTCAACTAACTTAACTAAAGAAATTAGTTGAACTACTTCAACTTATTTGGAAAGAATAAAAGATAAATGAGAAGAAGAAACAAGGGGAGAATAGAAGGAGAAATCAAAACTAAGGTTTTCTCTTTTGTTTTCATGATATAGTTTCAGTTTTCATTCATTATTGAGTTTAGTCAAAGATTAATTCTCTTTTTGACAATAGGGTCCTATTGTATAAAGGAAGGTTGAAAACTGAACCAAATCATTCAGATCTTGTTTTAGAGGTGTTGATCCATCCTTGATAGTCTGTGTATACTTGTATGTTTATGGATTAAGTTTCATAGAGGATAAAGGATATTTTATGGAGTCAAATTGACAACAGTCTATGGCAAGTTGATACAAATTATAAAGTTCAGTTTTTACTTCCTGTTAGAGTCCTTTTGTATGGTTTTCATCGGGGATCTCTAAATTAGAGTTTGGTCCATGCCCTCACAGGGGTTTTGTAAAGAGAAAAACAATTTTGATTTCTTGGAATGAAATAAAGTAGATTGCTATTCTATCTCATTTTTTTGTACCTATGACTTGGTTGGTTACTTTTTCTTTTTGATCTCCACATTTACTTTTTTTAATATTTATATTTTTCAGAAACTTATATAAAAATTTTATGTTATTTTGCAACATTCTTTTCATAAAAAAAATCATCCTAAACCCTTGTAATTAATACTTGTGGTTTAGGAAAATATTTTTGGGGCTATAAAAAATAGGGTTATATTCCCTACTATCTTGTCTTAGCCAGGAAATATTCAAAAATGCTTGAGTAGGATAATTCGTATCTTTTCCTCAACACCCTTCATCTATTACATACCCCAAATACATGAAGGATTGGTGAGAAAAATAAAATTTCTTGAGGTTAGATAACAACTAATGGTTTTTTAGAGTCTCTAACACCTACATAATATGTGACATGTGCTCTTCCCAAGTAGATATATAAACCAATATTTCATCCAAATAAACTACTATAAATGAATCTAAATAGGGGAACGATATATCAATTATCAAATTTATAAATGTAGCTTGTGCATTACATAAACTAGAAATCATGACCAACCATTCATATAGAACTTTCCTTGTCTTGAAGGTCATATTCCAGGTGTCTTATTATTTAACATACACCTGGTGGCATCTTGATTTGAGATCCAACTTACTGAATTACTTGGCATGTTGCAATTGGTCTAACAAGTCATCGATCCTAGGTAGAGGGTACCAACTATTGAGTGTGATATTGTTCAAACCTCTGCAATTGATACACATTCACCAAGTCCCATCCTTTTGGATAGTATGATTATAGGTGACCCACAAGGTGAGGTTCTTAGTACAATAACTCCCTACACCAACCACTTCTACGATTGTTTCTTCACTTCGTCTACTTCTAGAAAACATATTATATACAACCCAATATTTGGTAATGGGACTTCAACCAACAATTTTATCTCATGATCCACTTTCCTCTTAGGTGGTATCTATTTATGCTCTTGGAACACTCCTATGTACACCTAAAAAAACTCATAAAACTATTGTTTCTATTCCTTGGTACATCCCTCCATGGATTCCTTTACTCTTATTGATTCTTCCCTTGGTTGATTCTCTCTTAAGAAAATAAATATATACTTAGTGGAACTAATCAACTTTTTCATTTGGTTAGAACTTACCAGAGAGGTATTTGACTTTGCTTTGTGTGCATTGAGGATAAAATACTTTCCATCCTTGATAAGGAAATATTGGATTTCTCTCTACATGAAGATCAAATCCCTCATATACATGTAGAGGATTCCAAAGAATACACCACACATTTCAAGGGATACTACATCTAACTCCACTTCATCAATAAAATATGCACTTATAGATAACTTGATCTTACACTATTTAGTGACTTTGATCTCTACATCCATATTCACCCATTCAAATGGATATGGGCTTGGATGATCATGAAATTCCAACCCAAGATTTCGAGCAAGATCATATGCTATGAGGTTGACTTGTGAGCCATAATCAAATTGAGCATATACCTTGGTATTTTTGACCTGTATATTAATATGGAAGAGTTTTTTCATTTCCTTGTCTTCCTTGTGATGAATTCTACTTAGCTGAAGTGCATATAATATTCTCATCGACATCCAAGCTACCTGAATCCTTTCCTAGTAGGTTATTCTTCTTAGCATCCTTCTTATGGTTCTTTGGATTCAACTCTGGATGAAGCTTCCAACATTTGTCTTTGGTGTGACCATCAATATTTCATTACCTGTAGTGGATTTTTGTATCCTTGCAATGATGTGTAGTGGTTGTCATCTTCTTTTATTTTCCTTTCCACTTGTTCTTCCTCTCCTTGGAATCCTCTTAGTGGTATTTATCTTTAGAACCTCTTGGTTGTCCTTTATTATGGCCTTTGTTCTCTATATATTGTGCTTGCACACATGCCTCATCAATGGTACTAAGTTTGAAGAGCATGAATTACTTTAAAAAATGATTGTATAGACCCCCAGATACTTGAGGAGTATGTCTGGATTCTTGGGAGAGATACCCAACATGATTACCATCTTCCAAAATTTGGTGGTGTACTCATGTACACTCTTCCCTTTCCTCTTTGTAAAGTGATTCTAGTGGATCCAATGGTCCTCTATGTTGTAACATGAAATGTTCCATACAAATTTAACATTTTTTTCCCAAAATTGACTTTCTTTCTCATTCCTTAAACCCATTCCAAGTCTAGTTTTAGATCCTTCATACCTATGTCCATTATTCTTGTTTCAAATCCTTTGTCAAAATCATCATCTTAAGACAAAAATTTTAGTATTGGTATCTCACACCTTCTTGATTGACACTTGCAAAATCCAAGAACTATCAAAATTCTCATAGCCGAGGGAGATTCTAAGTTGCTATTTGATTGTCTTAAGACGAAATCCAAGCTCCATGGCTTCTAGTGGCTTGGTGTCCTAGTCAGGGATCATTTTAAGGATGTAGATTTATCTTAGAATGTAGAAACCTTGGTGAATATTTCAATTCGTTAATATGCAAAGTATAAAATATTTGGTGATATTTTTGTAAAAATATTCAAATTTCTAAGGATTTATATAGTTTCTATAAAATTTGGGCTATTTTTAAGGTAAAATAATTTTATTCTGTATAATTTGGGTGAATCACTTTTATAAAAAATGGAAATTGGAAAATCTCTTTTTTGGAAAAAGCATCGAAAATTATCCAGTTACTTAGTGGAATGATGGTCTAATTCAGTTCTTTGTTATATTTTTCAAAATACAACAATGGTCCAATCACTTGGCGTCCCTAGTGATCCTAGACCTACCAGAGATATTTGTTAATATCATACACCAATCCACAAGTTAAATGGCAGGTTCCCTTTCTAATATGAGAGAATTGATTTTTCATACATCCAAGAGCCAGTCATAAATACAATAGCATATATGGTTCACATATGACAGTGTAGGTGATAAATCAGAGAGAAATAAGTAGATCAATGGTTGTAATTTGCTTCGGTTCCCATAAATTTCCTGACAGTTAGTGGGGGAGGGGTACAAAATATCGAAATCATGATTTCATATTCCTTGGCATAGTTCCTAAGAAACCAAGAACATCTCAAGGAATACCACTCTACATACCTAATAGAGTATAACTAGGATTTGATGAGGGTTTTAAATTCCTCCCAGTTATTTATTGAGATCACCCTCCATGGATATTCCAGTGGAACATTTCATCACAACAGATCTTACAATATCTTGAAATATTATATCATGTGATTTATTTCCTTAGATACCAGATTACTTATTAGTATCTTCTTGCTTAGATTTATGAAAATAACCGAATACGAAAATGAAAGAATGGTAAAATATACACACCATCCATAAAATTGAACACAATATGTATCTTGGGAAACATGATATGTTATAAACCCATCTAGAAGGTGAGTCCTATGCTCTGGTCTCTTTTCTTCAGTTGTGAAAAGCATATACAAAAAAAGAAACACTCACTATGGAGTTTCTTTTGACAATGTGGCTTGAATGGATGATACATAATCTCCCACCTCCTTTGTGACTCTCTCAAAATACCACTCATATATTCTCTTTTCAACTATGGAACCCTTTCTCCTCCTAGTATCTTGATATTTAACATATCTCGATATCTATCTAGGGTTAGGGTTTTTGCATCGTTGACCCTCAATTAGTGATAAGGTTTTGGACCTTCTAGAATATTCCTGAAATTCCACACTTGGATAACCCCAGATATGTGAGTAATGGGGGCTTACATGGAATACACTCATACCATAGTGGTCAACAAGGTAGGTAATATTACTGGAGGCATAACTTCAACATACAATCTCTGATTGAGGTGATTTTTTGCACTGTTAGAAAGGTATCTATGTGTACAAAAACATCAAGAATATTCAAGCTATGCTCACAAATTTTGACCTCAAAAAATCTCGTTTGATGCCTCAAATGACTCTAGAAGGCCCCCAACCCTAAACCTGCAAAATGGGACCTACCACTAAAATGGGTACTACAAGCAAATTCGTCCAAATTTTTCAACTAGAAATTATCAAGATAGATGGAAAATCATATAATGATCCATTATGAATCACAATTGCTCCAATGTTTCCACCCAAAAATTACCAAGCTCGATGAAAAATTATATAATGATCCATTCAATATCAAAAGAAAATAATCACAATCCTAAGATCGTTGCAAGAGTCTATGTGGAATTGGATTTAAGGGAAGGGTTACCAAATTCTATGAATATTTTGTCCAATTAATGGTCAATTACCCAAATACTTGATTATCATAATATTTCATTCAAACTTACAACATGTAGGAATCATGACCATACTAAAAGTGATTTATGATTTGATAAAAAATAGGTATTTAATAAGCAGTCTAAGGGTAGGATCATGGTTTCTCCTCAAGAAAGTATTGATGTCATTTAGAGTTTTGAATAAATGATAACCCCAATTTCATTATATTTGGAATAATATGACAAAATCTAGACGAATAAACAATGAATTTGGATCCTAAAGGTGTTAATATTTATCCTTTATCAAGTTCAAAATTTGATTATGAAAGTCGAAATATTGGTTTTTAAAACTATGAATTTCAATTCCAAAAGTGTGAATTTCAGTTCCAAAAGTGCGAATTTTAATTCCCAAAGTGTCAATTTCAATTCTAGAATTGAATTTTGATTCTAAAAGTTCAAATTTTAATACCAAAAGTGTCATTTTTAGTTTTGTAGCTATGGATTTTGATTCCAAAAGTGTCATTTTTATTGCTTTATATCATATGTCTTTTACGTATGTATAATGTACAAATAAATGGTTTATAAATTATCCATATTTTTGCACATTATATGCCATATAAAGTACCCAACCCCAAGCTAGGTCACGTCACATCTAAAATGACTCTCTAAAAATTTATGATACTAAATATAAATACAAAAAATAACACACGTCGTGAAATACAATTGTGTTCAGTTGTCCATGCTCAATAAAACGTAAATACAATTGCTCAATTGTGCATAGATACGACTAAATAACATACAACAACATTCAACCATATAAAAAGATATTTAAATGCATCATTCTTCTCATAGAAAGAAACATTAAACAAGCTAACTTAGAGTAGATGCACAACAAATATATATCAACATTTAACATAATTAAACACAACAATTAGAAAACTTATCTTATAAAATGTGAAACCCACTGCAGAGGATGGACATTCCTCCTAACCTTATCCGTGTTGTTCGAGTTCTCAACAACAAGACACCCCTGAGCTAGGGATATGAATCCACAAGAGACAGTGGTCCCTAAGGATGGTTAATGTCCCCCTCTCAACAATCAAACTCACAGCTAATTACAGTCAACCAACACTCTTTTCCTCAACCTGCACAACCCAAGGGATGGAATCCCCCTTCACTGATCACATTCCCTCGAGCCTTTCTACTCCCCTCCAGGGATTCCTACATAGTTTGGATAGGAATTCCACTTGTTGGGACTTCAATAATTTTACAACTGCAACACAAATTTGCCCAGCAGCCAAAACACATGCTACTTGGATGAATTTTGAACAACTCATCTCTCCTAGGCACACAACCTCTTTCCCCATAGAATTATATCTTCAAAAAGTAGCCAAACATGTCCACAACAACTTCCTTCAACTTCCCCACAACAACTTCCTTCAACTTCCCACACTTAGAACTCCATTGTTGGCCATAAAACTCCATGTAAAAACAACTCTCTATGAAAAAATGTAAGTGTGCAAAATCTGGTTTCCTACCCATCCAAATTTACTCTCTTTCTCTTTCTTTCTTGACTTGCACTCTTCCCAAAGCTGATTTTACTCAACCCCCGTGCTATTAATAAATATGAGAAGTGACTCTCACACAAACTCTTTTACATGAATTCAATGATTGGGATCTAGAACACTTAACAACTAATGGAATGTTCTTGGCCAAGATAATTTAGAGAAAAATAGGAAATTGTTTTTGGTTTAATAGATATGGGTAATTCTCTCGATTGAACCCCTTCCCTCTCTTGTGGATACTTATCCCCCAATATACGTCTATGTCTGTATATGGTTGAAGATAGATTTCATTCATTATAATTCAATTTACGTCGTTTACATATTGAGTCTCGACTATACATCACATTTACAATATACATCACTTGGCTCTCGACCACATACTATATTTACAATACACATCGCTATCTTGGGGTTTTAAAATGATGATGTTACATTCCACTCCCCCTACAAACTCCACTATCCTTAGTGCACATAACCGTACAATTTACATATTGACATATAAAAACATTACATCAAAATACTTGATAATTGCGCAACTTAATGACTCACACAACAATTCCAACCAAAAAATCCCTTTTCTCCTTAACCCCTCATTGGTTGTACAAGAATCTTAGACTTGTGGCTGTAGGAAATTCAGCTCCCAAAATGGAGTTTTCATTTGCTTATGCACAAATGTACATTTAGTTTTCTTCAAAAGTTTCAAAAACATGTGGGTATACTTCCCGCATGGCTTGTTCGTGCTCCTATGTAGCATCTTCAGGACTATAACAGGTCCATTGAACCTTTACCAAGATGATGGATTTTTTCTTGAGCATTATAATAGGTCCATTGAACCTTTACCCACAAATCGCCTTCATGTTCCACCTGGATCACATTCCAATCAATCACATGATTAGGATCAGGTACATGCCTTTTTAATAAAGACACATGGAACGTGTTATGAATTCTCAGGGATGCAGGTAATGCTAGCATGTATGAAAATGGTCCTATATTTTCTAATACCTCAAAAGGCCCACAATATATTTCTTCCAACTTTGGGAAACTTTCCAATTTCAGCGAGCTTCTCTTGGATTTAACTTTTAAAAACACATGCTCTTCCACTTTGAATTCTCTATTTGTTCTCTTTATTTCAGCATAGCTCTTCTGGCAATCTTGTACAACTTCTAAATTCCGCTTGATCTTCACCATTTGTTCTTCCATTTCCTTTAACAAATATGGCCCACTCACAACTCGGTCTACTAGGTTATACCAACTTACTGGTGTGTTACATTTTATGCCATACAAGGATTCAAACGTGCTCATATTCAATGATTCTTGATACCCATTGTTGTATGCAAACTCAACTAAATGGATATAGTCCTCCCACTTATATGGCTTGTCCATTACATCCATTTTCAACATATATTCAATTATTCAATTGATTATTTCTATTTTTCCATCTGATTATGGGTGATATGCTTTATTGAACTTTAATTTTTTCCCAAATCCCTTAAACACCCCCTTCCAAAAATTGGAAGTGAACTTGGGATCTTGATTCGACACTATGGCCTTAGGCACACCATGTAGCCTAGCAATTTATCTCAAGTAATTTTTTGCAATATTGGCTACCTTATGAGTTACTTTTACTGGAATGAGATGTCCAACCTTTATGAGCTTGTCCACCACTACCATGATGGAATCATGTTGCCTTGTTGTCCTTGGCAATTTAGTAATGAAATCAATAGTAACAACTTCCCATTTCCATTCAAGAATGGGAAATGGATGCAAAACTCCTGTTGGATGTATGTGCCTATTCTTTACCTTCTAACACTCCATGCATTTGGATAAATAACCAGTGACATGTTTCTTCATACCAGACCAAAAATATTTACCTCTTATAGCTGTAATAATTTTATGATATCCTGGATCTCCAACATATGGCACATCATGCATCTCCTTTAGAATTAAATTTATCAATTCCTAGGAATTGGTAACATAAGATTTGTTCTGAAATAAGAGGATTCCATCCTCTTCCATATTTTAATACTTATATTTATGTTGTATATCATCCCGATGTAAGATTTCTTTAACTTGAACATACTACTGATCTGCAGTAACAACCTCTAGAATTCTATCTTTTAAATATGTCATGTACATACTAATGGTTGTAGCATTCATTTTATGCACCCTTTTGTCGAGTGCATCAACCACCTTGTTCTCTTTTCCCTTTGTTTTCTTGATATCAAAGTTATATTCACTAAGAAATTCTACCCATCTAGTTTGTCTAACATTTAGTGTTGGTTATTCCAACAAATATTTCAGACCACTATGGTCTATCCTTAATTCAAAATTTATGCCCATGAGGTAATTCCTCTACACTCTTAAGGAATGTACTATATATGCTAACTCTAATTCATCTGTGGCATAATTTATTTCATGTTCCTTCAACATTATGGACCCATAAAAAATTACATGTCCATTTTACATAAGGACTCCATCGAGCCCTTCCTTGCATGCATATGTGCACACAACAAAATCCTCATCTATATCTTCAACTTTCAAAATAGGTGCATTGGTTAACAAATCCTTTAAGCACTAGAATTTTTCTTCACATTTGGCACTCCACTCAAAATTTACTCCTTTCTTTTCCAAAGATTTTATTTGGTGTGCAATTTTGGACAATCCCACAATGAATCTCCTGTAGTAACCAACTAGACCCATAAATAATATAACCTTTGAAATGTTTGTCGGTGTTGTACAACTCTTGATTGCTTCAATTGTTTCTGGGTCCATTGATATTCCCTCTTTCGAAACAATGTCACCCAAATAATGGATCTACTTTTTATAGAAAGTGAATTTACTCAATTTGACATACAATTGGTGCTCTCTCAACACTTGTAGCACCATCCTCAATTGTTTCTCGTGCTCCTCCTCTGTCTTGGAATATATGAAAATATCATCTAAGAATACAATTAAAAACTTATATAAGTTTTGAACACTCCATTCATCAAACACATAAATGTAGTGGGTGCATTTGTCAATCCAAAAGGCACCAACACAAATTCGTAGTGTCCATACCTTGTCCTAAGGGTCCTTTTAATAGTATCCTCTTCTTTTATTATCACTTGATGATATCCTGACCTCAATTAAATCTTAGAGAATATATTTTCTCCTTTCAGCTAATAAAAAATATCATCAATCCTTGGAAAAGGCTATTTATTCTTGACCGTAACCTTGTTCATCTATCCGAAGTCAATACATAACCTCAACATTCCATCTTTATTCTTGACAAAAAGAACTAGGTCACCGCAAGGAGAAACACTTGGGAGTATGTACCTTTTATTTAATAACTCTTCTGGTTTCATTTGAAACTCTTTTATATATGGCATGCTCATTCTTTAGGGATTCTTATAAATTGGGGCAGCTCTAGGAATTAATTCAATTGAGAAATCTATATCCCTCTTTGTTGGCAATCTTGGTAAATCCTCAAAGACATCTTCATTCTTTTTGAAGAATGGATGATCTTCGAGACTTGGCTCCTTATCCTTCATTGGATCTTCCATATCAGTTCCATACATCTAACACCCTTTTCTAAAATGTTTTTTCAGCTGCAATGTTGAAATCTCTCTAACATGTATAGGCCTTGGAATATCTTTCACTCTCCTTGAATTCCCTTCTTCATCAAGACATGTGAAAACCTTGTTATAACAATCTAAAACAACACGATGATTTTCTAGCCAATCCATACCAATCAAGTAGTCATAAGACCCAAGCGGTATGATGTTCAAATATACCTTAGTTTTAGTTATGTTCATATTTATAGGGAATTATTTAATAATCTCATTAATTTTTCTCTTGGTTCTAGTATCTAGTTGAACTAACCAAGACTTTTCATGCTTAATTTTATTCAATTTAAATATTTCAATTAGCTTTGGATATATATAGCTATGGGTTGATTATCAATCTTACCTTCCACTTAAATCATGTGGTGTTTATAGTTTTCTTGTCTATTATCCAAGTCTGCATAGATCCTTGGCATGATTTTTCCCATTTCCTCTATTGTCTCCTCCTTCTTGACGCTATGCAAAATCTTCATCTTATCTCCCCAGTGAGGAAAATATTTATACATGTGATCTACTTCACATCCCCAACACTTTATGGGCTATTTCCATGGCCTCTTTCCCAAGGACTCTATCATTTTCATATCACCTTGAGATGGTTGCCCTTGTTGATATGATTGAGATATATTCTTGTCATCCTATGTCCTTTTGAAAGATGTCTTTCCTCTATTTTTCTCATACAAATACTTGGCTTTTCTTATGGCTGCTTATAAATTCCTAGGTTCATCAAACTAAATTTTATCCTTGTAAAAGGAGGGAAGTCCACTTAGGAACCTCTGAATTTTGACCTTCTCATCCTTGATGAAGCTCACATATATGAGAATTTCCAAGAACCTTCTCTCATACTCATCCATGGTCATGTTCCCAAGATTGAGTTCAAAGAAATCTTTCATATTCTTGTCATAATATTGATCAAACAAGTACTACTACTGAAAATATTTCTTGAACCAATTCCAAGAAATTATTCTCTCATCAAGGTGCTTAACCTGCTTCATCTAGTCCCACCACATAGATGCCTTCCAATGAAGGTGGTAGGCTGCAATTCTGGATTTTGCATTTTATGAGTAGTTATGCAATTGGAAATATTTCCTCATTCCCAACAACCATGATTTTGCATCTTCACGTTTCTTGTTTTCTCCATCAAATGATGGTGGCTTGATTTTCTTCAATTCCCCTTGCAGACTATCCAACCCATGTCTCCTTCTGTGATGTATGACATGAGATATAATTGGGATGGTTGTTGACCTTGATCGTGCATATGTTTTCATGGTCAAGTTTTATGGGGAATGGTGATGCTGATTCCTTCTAATACTCCTTGATCATCTAGATCCTCCATGATCATCCCTCCAATTAGGAGACCTAAACACCTCCACTTTCTTGACACTAGCTTCTTTCCTTATTCTTGAATATTTTTTTACTTTCTTCTGCATTATATTCAATCTTTGAAGTATCTCTTCTTGAGCCTTAATGATCCTTTCATTATTGGCCCTATATCTCTTCACTTCTTTTTGCAAGATTCTCATAGTTACAGGCTCCTACCGGTCTCTTCTTCCATTAGACTCAGTTTCAACATTACCCATGTTGACATGAAGACCTATAATTTCTTCTTCATGGATGTAAGACCCTTGGACATTCTCCATATATCTAGTTATCATGTAGGAACTAAAGTATGTTTGTCTATATCTCTAATTCTGCATGAATGTGCATGCAATAATTATTGTTAGAATTAAGCATATTACAAAATATATATTAATTATATTACATGTCGTTATTCATTTAAAATTATGAATAATATCAATGCATCATTATAGAATATGATTCCTTAAATGAATTTCTCTCCAAAACAACTTTTCAATGGCTATACTCATGCCTCATTCCGAGTTATGAGTGAAAAGTTACAACATCCACATGTTGCATTTTTCACTCATTTACTGCTAAAACAATACATTTTATCAATTTATGAGAAGACATAATTCCCAATTAAAAATTGTGGGTTTACATATGTTTTCTACTCCTCAATACCTTTCCAATGACTATTTGTTTTCTCAAATATGAGCTTCAAGATGAAAGTTATGGCCCAAAGAAGTTTTGATTGTTTTACCCAATTTATCCTTGTATGCTACATGTGTCATCTTTCACTCCCAAAACATTTTTCAGTTACCCATAATATAATTATGATTTCACCGTTAGCTTATATGGGTCATAACATTTCCATTGAATACTCCTCTACCCCAAACAGACTTCTGACAATGGAGTTATTCCTTCCGGAATTAAATCTAGTGCCAAAATTTTACATTTACTGTTTTGGCTGTAACTTCCTCATACAAGATCCGTTTTGTGAACCATTTAGATCGTTGGATAGTTCTCTCCAATTTATTTTGTTTGATTTGGAAAAGTAGACTATACCTTAGTACAGTTTATTCTCGTGGGTTTCGACTACCTAAAAACATTGTTTAGGGCCTCAAAATCGACCTGCAAGTCCATGACTTGTAAAAACCTGAAAATTTCTTAAAAAAACAACTTTTTGACTACTATAAAAGTCATTTTAAATACAAATTGTTGATCTCAAATAACATGGAAATTGATTTTTTGATCCACACTCCATCGTTCATCGATGACCGATGTTCTCCTTTGGGTGCGCATAACGTTTTCCCCAGACCGCAGACCCAATCGTCAGCTATTGACCCAACTCCTCGATAATCGATTTGTGCACAATTCTAAATCGATCGATTCAATTGTCAGTCATCGATGATATTCATTGGTGAATGAAAAATCCTCACTAAATCAGTCAACACCTGACCATCAACGATCGACGATCCCCGATGACTATCCAAAACACTTCCCAAATCGATTGAAATGACCATGGATGATCGACCACGTGGAAACTGTTGACATGGAATGACACGTGGATGTTGGTGTGGCATGACATGTCATACTGAGTTTTCAACTTGGGTGACATGGCATGACACATGGATGTTTATGTGGCATGACAGGTGGATGATGACATCATCATCCTCTTATCCTTAATCGAATATCGACCACCTCTCTTAGACAAATGAAAAATGTTGTCAAAATATTTCTATTCCCGACTTGTCGATCATCGACAATCAATAGTCCCCTTGGACGCATGAAACCTTCGTTGGATTTGGTCAATCCTCGACCATCATCCATAGACGTTCGATGATCCTCTCTGGACGCATGAATTTTTTTTCAAACCCAACCTATCCTTGATCATAGACCATCAACAAGTTTCGTTGGTGAAATTTGACACTTAGAAAAAATTGGCCAAAATCTGTTGATCCCTGACCATCGGTTGTGAACAATCAGAGACTTATTTTCCCCAAACTCAACTCTTCGCCAAAATCTTCGATTCGACTGTCGACTATTAGCAAGTTTCACTAACGAACTTCTAAACCTCCAAAAATCTATTCGATATAACCATCGCCCATCAACGAAATATTTTGATGAACTCCAACTCTTAGAAAAATTTGAGCACAATCCAGGTGAACCTGGATCATCATTTTTCTTCAACTTTCAACCGCTGAAATTGAATCTTGGAAGTTGATTTGTTCGACCTTTCAAAATGGCTGAACCTTATGGATTTTTATATTTATCATGACAAATATCAACCATCCATATCAATATCAGAAGCGATCTTGGCTGTCGATTCGCCAAACTTTCTGTAACTCTACATGAAGTCATTAAAACTCAAATTTTGACCATTCTAGGTCGAATTTCAATTTGCAACTTAATCTCTCTACTCCATTAACCCTCTTAATCCATCCAGAGTTATTCAAACTCATATTGTTCCCATGGATTTGGGGATTCCTCTCTAAATTCTTTGTTTTTCCCCAAATCTGTCACAGACAAAATATGCAACAACAAATTTACTCAAATTCACACTGGTTCTTGGCCCATATGGGTCCAGTGTTGAATCGATAGATTTGGTACCAATTTGTAATGTACACATCCCCCAACTAGATCACGTCACAACTAAAATGAATCTCTAAAAATTTCTGATACTAAATATAAATGCAAAAAACAACACACAACATGAAATACAAATTCATTCAGTTGTCCATGCTCGATAAAATGTAAATATAATTACTCAATTGTTCATAGTAACAACTAAATTTTATGATCCAAAATGCTCAAGTTATCATAAAATAATAGAAGTACACACCATGTACAGAATGTCAACATGGAGCACAACTCCAAGATAGATAAGTTACACAATAACTCCTTAAACAATAGTGCAACCCCCTCTAAATAACCAAATACCTTTCATACTTCACAATTCACATGTCAATAATGAATAAATGATCTCTTATATATAGCTATTCACACTTGCACATGAGGCCCCTTTATCACTAGGCCAACCCTATTACATATGTATTTACACATTACATGTACATTTAGGTCCATATATGCCCCTCGTTGGGGTCATATCATATGCATTTAGCCATATATATGCCCCCCTTGGGTCATAACATACTACCCTCCTTCAAAAAGATTTGGCCTCAAAGCTTTGCATTTAAAGGCTTCACATGTGATGCAACCAAGTAATATGATTTTTTTATGTTCCTTCTTTCTTCATTCCATTGTTGATGATCTATCCATCCAAAATCAATTATTTTTGGTCTTAATCCTTGGTCTATAGGTGTTGAATAATTTTCTTTCCTTTGATTCCCTATATTTGTTTTGAAGCTTTTCCAGTTTGTAGTCATTGTTGGTCTCTGATAATAGCTTGTTGAAGAGTTGTTTGGTGATCCCTTGTTCCATGAATATTGAGAAGTATTCCATCTTCTTCCTTCATAATGTTTATATCGTCCTTCTTGTCTTCCTTGAAATCTTTCTTGGTAATGAGGGTGTCAATACGGTTTCACATTTGATGGTCTTCCTTCACTTTGCACATGCATTTCATCTATCTTATTTTCAGCGACAATGGAATGCTTGATCATCTTTGTTTGGTCTTTGATTACTCCAACCTTCGAGATAATACCATCTGTTATAGAAAGATTTGCCTCACCCCATGCAATCTTTCACATAAGGCCTTTTTCCATTTTCCTATGCAGACTTGAAGTCCCTTTTTTCCAAATCCCATAGATAAAGACATAATTTTTCCACATATATGCACCTTGCCTACTATACAGCATGCGTATATGCAGGTTGCACCACTACAACCCGCGTACATCGGGAAATGTGCTCAAAATTGAAAAATGGTGTCGGGTTTCCATGTCACCACATGAGATCAATGATCCTTGGCCTTCCATATACTGGAAACATTCTAACTCGACCCTTCAGTTCCATTTGAAGGATATAAATGGGCCAAATACGAGCTATGGAAAAGAAGAGAAAGAATTCAACTTTGAGAGCAAAGTTACTCTGGAGAAATTATTCACTTCACATGGAGTCTTCATCCCTTTGTCCTTTAATTCTAAACACATTGTTCATCCCCCAAGCTCTTCCCTTACTGATTGAGAATTTCATTGTCTCACTTATATGTGATTGACTTTGGTGGAGAATTGAAGTGGTGGAGGCCCAACTGGAAGGAACTTAGTTTCATGGTTCCGAACCGTGTAGACATAAAAGTCTGTAACTCATTCACTTTTGTTGATTATATATTAATATAAATACTTTTTATCATCTAATTAACGTCTTGAAAATATTTGAATTATTATTCCATCGACGTATTTGTTATGAATGCTGATGGATTATACTATTGAATGTGCTAACATCATATATTATCTCCATATGCTGGCGTTGCTTGGTTGTTGAGGACTAGTTCCAGGTATATTTCTTTGATTCAAGTACCCGAAGGTGGACTTCATTGAACTTATGGAAGAGGTAGGCTTCTTATCTTGTCTTGTTGGCATATTTATTTATATAGCATACTTGAGATTAGAGTTGATTTCTAAAGTCATTTCCATCTATTCTGGTTTACCCCTAGCCATAGAGAGATTTTCCTCGTAACATAATTGGCGAACATACTGGGGATTGAATACTATTTTTCAGGGTATGGAGTGTTTTTATCCTTAGATTGCTCTTGTTCATATTGAATTTCTTGTCGTATCATTACTTGACATCCTTTGTTCACTCTGGGTCTGAGTCTTTCAGCCTTCTCCTTAGCCTAGTTGTGTTTTGACACATATATGTGGTTTTTCTCTTGACAATCAAATACATATGCATGATGTCCTTCTACAAGCTACATATATACATGCTTTTCCTTTGAACAATCGTGTACATCAACCTTTGTTGCTTGTTGGGTAGGTTTTGATGACTGCTGATTCTTCTTAGGTCTCTATAGTGACTGCTAAGTGTCTGTTGAATGACAGGAAACCTGTCTTTGGCTGAATTTTTGGGTGATGCCTTTCTCATCATATTTTCATTTTGATTGTCCTTGCACCTTGGGATGGGTGTTTTTCTCCTTGATATCCTACTTCGGTTGTCTCTGTCTATACACAGTAGAGTCTTTATATCAAGTTGTTGTTCATTCCTTGCATTTTCATTTTTCTTATATTGAAAATACAAAAATATTAGGCATTTTACATTGATTGACATTTTGATCTCTTGAATCTTTGTCATTTATCTTAGTGCATGTAAAGAAAGATTGCATTTTTATTTAGAATTGAAAAATTGAATTAAAGATTGCATTTTTAGGAAGCATATCATTTATTGGAAATTGAAGTTAGGACTTTGCATTATATTCATATTCATTTATTTTACTTTATCAGTAATAAAATCACTAGTTTCACGACCACACCTTTTGAGTAAGCAAGGCCATTAAAATTAATGCTATAATTTAAAATTGATTAGCAACGATTTTATTTTCTAGGGTGCACAAACTAGCTTAGGATTTAGTGCCTTGGAATATGATTTTGTGAGCAAAATTCTCCAAGGCTATTAAATCAACATATGTGTCTGACTAAGGGAGTGGAAAAATCCATTGTATAATCAGTGATATTAGGAGGCTCCACTTACACCGGAGTTAAGCACGAGGTCGTGTGAGGTCAGTTGAAGGGATATCCACCTGATAACTTCTTAGCGTCGAAGATATTTCTGGGGATCTTGCTAGTGCCCTTACCTCCGTGAGATGCGGTGCTTTCAAGATTTCGGGCTTTGCTACCCTGCCCATACGGTGGACCTAACTTATGACTGTTTTCCTATGCATCGTTTATACTATGGTTGATTAGTTGGTTGACTTAGGTACCTCATAGGTTACTTGCATGGGGTTATTCTGCAAGTACCCAGGGTCAGATAAGGGTCAGACAACACACAACCTTTATGGAGGATTACCTCTCCGGGGGGATCTGAACGACTAGTTGTCAAGCCCACGAGGGCCTTTATAACTGATTCTGATACCTCTGATCTTTAGCAGGGAGTCTGAGGCCCCTCTTGGGAGAGGCATACCTAATTTATGGAGGGAGGACCCTTTCAGCCACTTTATCCTGTTTGTGTGCATATTGGCCATTTGATCATTTTTTGGTGTGCTCTTTGATCACTAGTTGGCCTTAGGATTTTTTTTTTATATCTTGAATCTTAAGTCATCATGAAGTCAGACCAACTTCCCCGCAGGTCTNTTACCTCTCCGGGGGGATCTGAACGACTAGTTGTCAAGCCCACGAGGGCCTTTATAACTGATTCTGATACCTCTGATCTTTAGCAGGGAGTCTGAGGCCCCTCTTGGGAGAGGCATACCTAATTTATGGAGGGAGGACCCTTTTAGCCACTTTATCCTGTTTGTGTGCATATTGGCCATTTGATCATTTTTTGGTGTGCTCTTTGATTACTAGTTGGCCTTAGGATTTTTTTTTTATATCTTGAATCTTAAGTCATCATGAAGTCAGACCAACTTCCCCGCAGGTCTCACCGCTTGTTACAGTTACCACCGCATTTTGAGTTTGTGCCTTCTAAAAGGCATAGAGCTATTAAATGTGGTATGCACACCTCCACTTATCATACTTGTGATTTTACAAGGATGAGTACTAAAATGATTCATCAAGATACTGGGAGCCCTTTGACTCCCACACCTACTATAGTTAATTATACCCCTTTGAATCCTACAACCACAATGGTTGTAGTGTCAGACGAAGCTATTATCATCATTGTTCATTTATAGTGAACACTCAACCTATTTCCATGAACCCATTTGGGTCTCTTGGTCACTCACTGGGCTATAATGTTCAGTCCATCCTGATGGCCTGTAGTCCTTTTTCCCATGGTATGTTGAATTTTACATCACAATTTTCAAACTCCATCCCATCCGCTAGCCCTAATGCTAGAATTGGACTTGGGGGCACAACTCCTCCTTATATTCCATTCTCGTTTGGTGGCTCTCATGTCCCTCAAACGACTCCTACCATGGGAGGAATTCCCTCTTTTAACCCAAATTCTAATCATGTTTCTTCTGGATGGAGTAACCAACCTGGAGGAAAATCTTATCCTCAAGTTTTGTCCTTTACTCTCACCTCCTTAGTGTCGATTCATAGAAACACGTTTGGCATGAGGAATCCACCTTCATCCTTATGATTCACACCTGGAGGAGGTCAATTTCACACCTTTGGCAACCCTTAACCCGAAGCCACTCCAGCTAGGGGAAGTTTTTATAACCCTCATCAGAACATTCCTACTAGAATGATTCCCAACCAACCCCTTACGAATCATCCTGGAGGAGGGTCTTACATTTATGTACAAGGCTATGGTGCTTACCAGAACCCTGGATGGGTTGTGATTCCCCAAACACAATCTTTCTAGGGAGATTGGGGCTAGATGTCGCAACCTCGTCTCCCTTTTTTGGCCATGCTCAATATGCCAGACTTGTCTAAGTTGGTGAATGACCATGTGTGTCATGATCCTACATGGGCCCCCGTCCCCACCAAGCTTCCTTTAGATATTCCAAAATTTGAAGGTAGGAATGGTGAGGATCCTGGTGATCACGTTACCACCTTTCACTTATGGTGCTCTTCGAATTCCCTTAACGACAATTCCATTCAGTTGGGATTATTTTAACGCACGCCCACAGGGGTTTCCACGCAATGGTATATCGAGCTACCTAGGGGTTCATATGAGACCTTTAGTCAGATGGTTTTAGACTTACTTAACCACCTCCAATTTCCAGTTCGTTACGATGTTGGCCTAGAACATCTGTCAACCTTATGCCAGGACAAATCCACTCACATCTCAAATCAAATCCAAGAGTGACGTACACAGAAGAGGTTGATCAAGACCTTCATACCCCCAGAATTCCTATTAGAGTGGTTCCTTAAGTCTTTACAACCTCCTATTTTGAAGGATATTTCTACATCCGAGGTTACATCCAAGGAAGAAGCAATATTCAAATCCCAACAATTAGATCTTATATAGTCTCAGTCTGGGATGTTATACGAGATTATTTCGGACACACTGAGGTCAAATTATGACCCTATAAAAAATCTTGTACCTCATGATGATGGAATTGTAGGCTCCGCCAATGTGAAATACAAAGACTCGGTGAAAATCTATTTGAAAGAGTTGTTTCTAAACTAGTCTGCAGGAGGGAAAAATTCATCTTTGTCTTCCAATCCAACTCAATCGGTAGATGTACATTCTATGCAATCGTCGATCGACCCAAATGGTAACCAACAACCAGGCGGGAATAAGAAGAAAGGATATAATAATAATCGTAAGGGTGGGAAGAATAATAATAAACCCAAGGACAATGGTAATGATGAGAGGATGAATAATAATGCTGGTGAGGCCAAGAAAGAAAGGTGTAAGGTGAAATTTTCCTATAATCTTTGTACATATGATCACCTTACTCATTTATGCCCCAAACTTGTGGAAGCTGTGAGGATATTATCTCTACTGCCCGTCGTGCTAATGAATCCTTTCCCATAACCATCACATGGGCTCGAGCTCCTCAAATGCCGAAAATGTGGCTGGTGGGAGTCAAAAACCACCAACACAAGACGGTGACCGTTTGTGCATCAATATGGTCAATCCTCAGGTTAATGTAGCCACTCGATCTCACTATTACAGTTCTCCACAAACTGTACCTGGTCTATAATATCCTCCTCCTCCAAAGATGCCCTTGTAGATGAAAAGCCAGAGCCACTGCCTTGTATTCCGAAAGGATTACTCAAGCGCTCTACCCAAAACCTGAATGCAAGAGCCGCCCATAATTATTCTATTTTTGAAGACTTAAGTCAAACCCCTTGTGCGATGTCGACCCTGGAGGTAATCCAGACGTGTCCTTCACAGAGGAATGCCTTGCTATCTATGTTAGGAGCTCTAGACCCTAGTGGATCGAAATTTATCAAATTTGACGTTATAGATGTGAAGCCTCGCTTTCCTTACGATGTGGCATTCCAAATCCATGTGGGTTACTCGAAGTATACCATCAAGCGTGTGGTTGTTGATGAAGGTTCTACAACATGTGTGATGTCCTTGGTCTGTTGGAAATCTCTTGACTCTCTGACTCTCTCTTAGTCTCCGACCATGTTGACTTCTTTTGAAGTTCATTCCTTCTTCCCTCACGGTATTCTTCCTACCTTTCCAGTCCAGTTAGGTGGGAAGACGGTAAAGCTGGATTTCGAGGTGGTTGATGCACCCCTCGATTATAACTTGTTACTAGGACGCAATTGGAACTATGGTATGGCTGTCGTCATATCGTCTGTCTTCCACACTCTTTGTTTCCCTCATGATGGGAATATCATGACAATCGACTAGTTATCCTTTGTGTATGCTAGCCCCAGTGCATCTGTTGGACCGTCGATCCCCATGGTCGACAATTCTTAGCTGGCAACTGAGAATATTAGTATCGGAATGTATTCATCCCTTATGGGTACCTTTGACTTCTTGGCACTGATTCACCACATTTATGCCATGTCCAGTAGGCTCGTTTCATCAGATAGGTTCATTCCTTTACGCACTTCCTATTTTAAAGATCCTTGGACCCTACCTTCCTCAACTGCGTGTTGTGAAGGTCATTCACATGCTGGAATGGCCATGCCTCTATTGGTAGAAGAGATAGCATATCAAGTTTTTCTTGACTCTTCCGCCAATCCTGATCCTATTATCTTGCAGACGGACGAGGAGGATCCTGTTCTTAATCCTACGTGGGCCACTTTGTCGTCTTTCTCACATGACTGCCTCGATGAGACTTTGCCCTCGGATGAAGCTATCATCAAGTCCATGAATGGTTCTGAAAAACCTTGGGGTGATATGAATCATCACTCTTATTTTCTCCCAGAGCTTGCTAGAATTGAACAAGATGACTTTCGATCTACTCTGAGTGAGATATTCAATAACGTTGTAGTTCCACTTGATACGCAAAAAAATTATGCCAAAGGAAATATGGAGAGTATCTCTCCTACCTTCGTGATCGATATCTCTTGTACCCCTGGCAAGATTGAAAATATACACATCGGTGTAGATTGTTTTCCAGAAGAAATCCCGATCTACACCAAGCTCTTCAAGGAGTTATGAGATGTAATTTCTTGGTCATATGAAGAGATGCTAGGAATCGACCTTCGAATTTTTGAACATGAGATTAAAAATTACCTGGATGCTAAGCCTGTTCGACAACGTCTTAGAGCTGTCATTCCCTGGAAGGCCCCTGCTATTAAGGGAAAGGTAGAGAAACTGCTTAATGATGGATTTATCTACCCGGTTCCCTTGACTGAATGGGTATCCAACCCCATTCCTGTAAATAAGAAGCAAGGAACCATCCGTGTATGCATGGATTTTTGCGACATGAAAAAATGCATGTCCTAAAGACAACTTCCCGACACCTTTCATCGATCAGATTCTCAACGAGTGTGTGGGAAGCATAGTTTTTTCTTTCATGGACAGATTTTTAGGGTATAACCAAATTCAAATTAAACCCAAGGATCAACATAAGATGACATTTATTTTTCCTTGGGGTACTTTTGCATACCGGAAGATGCCTTTCAGCCTTAAAAACACCAGAGAAACCTTTCAATGTGATATGACCTTATCATTCCACAATATTAAGCATATATTCGAAGCTTATCTTGACGATCTTATTGCTCACTCTCGTAAAAGAGTGGATCACCCTAAGCACCTTCGGATAGTTTTTGAAAGAAGTCGTCATTATAGAATTCGGTTGAACCCTCATAAATGCATCTTTTGCGTTAGGTCTGGATGTCTTATAGGATTTTTAGTCTCTGAGACTAGGATCATGGTAGATCCATTAAAGGTTGAGGCAATAATTCGATTACCTCCCTCACACACTATTCGACCACTTCAAGGTTTACAGGGGAAAGATAACTTTTTACATCGGCTTATAGTAAACTATGCCAATATTACTAAGGGTTTCATGCGTCTTTTGAAGAATGACACCCCTTTTATCTGGGATGACTGAGCCCATAAATCCTTCGATGCTTTGAAGAAAGCCTTGGTATTGACGCCTTTGCTGAAGTCTCTAGACTATGGTAGAGATTACTTGCTTTATGTCATCACTTCCAAAGAGATGATTGGTATGGTTTTGGTTTAGGAGGGTGATGATCTCTGCGAGCACGTCATCTACTATCTTAGTAAAAAATTAGTCGATCCTGAGCTCAAATATTCTCATGTCGAAAAGATAGCTTTGGTTTTCATCCACGCAGTCCAATGATTATGCCATTATATATTGCTTTGCAAAACTACTGTGGTTTCCGATGTCAATCCATTTCAATATTTCCTTACCAGACGTATCATACGGGGAAAATACAATAAATGGATTGTCATTTTACAAGAGTTTTCTCTCAATTTCACTTCTACGAAATCCAAGAAATCACTAGTATTTTCAAAGTTAATGTCCAACTTCCCATGATTAGACGAGGATGTTATTCATGTTGATTATTTTGTGGATGAACACATTTTTCTTGTCTCGCTGTCTGATCCCTGGTATGGAGACATTGTTCTCTATCTTCAAACTTTGAAGTTCCCTCAGCATCTCTCGCGAGATGACTGATGGTGTGTACGATACCAATCTAAGAATTTCCTTATTGTCAGTGACATTTTGTATCGACGAGGAATAAACAATATCCTGTGTTATTTTTTAACTCATGAAGAAGTCAAGTCAGTTCTAAATGATTGCCACAGTGGGGCTTGTGGTGGTCATCTATCCCGGCTTGCGACAACCAGAAAATTTTGTGAGGTGATTATTTTTGGTCATCTATATTTAAATATTGTGTTGAAGAGGTCAAGAAGTGTCAAACCTTATATGTGTTCACTCATAAAATATGCTCACATCCAACCCCTCTCCATCCAGTCATTATCGTCGGTCCCTTCACCAAGTGGGTAGTGGACTATGTGGATTGCAACCCAACTTCGGCTAGGGGGAATCAACACATTATCGTGGTCGTAGACTACTTTAATAAGTGGGATGAGGCCATGCCTACAGTTAAATATGTCGATAATATTGTCACCTTCTTCATATTCAATCAAACTATCGCCAGGTTCAGAATCTGGAGTGAGATTGTCACTGATCATGGTAGTCACTTTCATAATGAAATGATGGAAGAGATAGCATCCAAGATGGGGTTTAAGCATGGTAATTATTCCCCTTACTACCCCCATGAAAATGGATAGGTAGAGGCTATCAACAAGTCTCTCAAGACCATTTTGCAGAGAACCATCAGCCAGAACAAATCTGACTAGCATATTATGCGATATCCCGCACTTTGGTCATACCGAACCTCCGTCAAGACTGACACCGGATTTTCTCCTTTCCAGTTAGTACATGGTGTGGATTTGATCTTACCTATTGAATGAATAATACTTTCTCTTATATTTGTATCCATGCTCCTCCTCGACACTTTTGATCTCGAGCGATGCCTCGTACACCTAAAGGGCCTTGATGAGCAGCGTCTAGATGCCTCTACGACTATCAAAGTGAATAAAAGACGTGTCAAGGTGAAATATGATAAGTTTTTCTATTCTCGGTTGTATGTTGAGGGTGACTTGTTCATTTTATATGATCAATCCAAAGAACCACTGAGGGAAAGCAAGTTCAAACCCATGTGGCACGGTCCCTATATCATGCAATGTGTCCTAGAAAAGGGAGCCTATGAATTAGAGGATTATGAAGGGAACATGTTGGCCGAGCCCAGGAATGGGCTCTACTTGAAAATATATTACGCTTGAGCCCCAATATTTGGGGTAACTCTTTGTATACTAATGTAATTTAGTGTATATATATATTTCCTTTACTTTTGTCTTCAACTTTCTTATTGAGTTTTCCCTTCGTTGACAGATTTCAACAGAGTCTTTGGTCTACTTAGGATTCTTAGATGGAGCCGGTCACCATACACAGAACTTGGCTTCTGCCGCTTGGGTGGTTTAATCACCCTAGGGTCTACTGGTGTCTTCAGGTGGCATATGCCTAGGGCCAACCACGAATAATGTGGCCAAATATAACATCGTTATAAAAATTTTGCGCGATTCCATTTCACATGGTATTTTCTCTTTGGAGGTTCACTTGGATTCCCAGTTAGTAGTATGTCAGTTAAACATAAGTTACCATGTGCACGAACCTACATTACTCCGATGATTCCTAGGGGTACTCATTTTAGAACAACAGTTTGATTTTATTACTTATCATCACATACCTAGAAGTTAGAATTATGTATCTGATGTTTATGCTAATTTTATTTTAGATTGGCATTTGTCATATAACTAAAGCAAGGAAACATTCTCATCAATGTACACATTGTAACATAAGTAAATTCAAAGAACCATGTTTTATATATATTTCAAAAAATATGATGTTTATAGTACAAAATTGGGGCCAACACCCTCAATACATATACACATCTGATAATGCAAAATCCATGACATCTATGAATGTGGTGCTAGATCTGTGTCATGATAACAAACTACGACATTTGTGAGACATTGAAATATTCTAACCCAATCTCTAGGCACGTGTTGGCAGCCAACTCATTTTTTTTAATTACTAGAAAAATGCTGCCTACACCTCTTGTCTTCTAAACGACAAGTCATCGTCGCATTGAGCTTCAAGACATTTGTTTTATTTTCGCGACAAGTGCAATTTGATTTCGTTTTGATTTTTCACAACTGAAAGTGTGAAAACACTTCCCTCGTTGTCTGGACTATTGTCGTCTTTTATTGATTTATTGAAATACACTTGACCATTGGTTTATTACTTCACTGCAGAAGGTTCTTTCAGAACTGTAGCCATTCACTTTAATTGATTTCTCTTTGGGAATGTTAAGTTATGAGCTATGCGTGATGTCTTAGGTGACGTAATTCATCTTGGTTTTGTATGAGACTCATTTATTTTGAACTCTTAACTTATCAATTTCATATATTGATTGATTGAGTACAATGTTTTGATACTTCGATAATGCTATGAGCACATTGGCAATATCATGAGTTTGATTTCATTTAAAGTGGTAATAGTTTGAAGCTCTTTGATCAACCTATTGGCATTTCGTTTTTTGTGATTTAAACCCTTGCTCAATACATTGGTTTCACGAGTTGATGTTTGAGCGATCATATAGTTTAGGGCTATGTATGGGTTTTAATGTATTAATAGTGGTATGAAGCATTGAAGTGACACGACTGATTGATGGTTAGTGTTGGGTACTATGTTGATTGAGCTGTACACTTGGCACTTCAATGTAACACATGATAATTGATAAAGGTATCGAACACCGGTAAAGTGGCATTTTAACACCAATTACACACGATTTCTGGCGAGATGGATGGCAATAAATAATCCTTGCCCTTGGAGTTATTCCCGGTCTCGTCAAACATTCAAAGGTTAAACCCTCTCTTTTATTTCGTGTATTGTTTCATTCACTTGGAACCCTACCATGTACAGGAACTATGGATCCTGTTGTGAGATCCGAGCCTAACGGGTCTCAAGCCTTTTTAACTTTTGATGGTGCGTATGACAACTTAGAAGATTTTGGGTGGATTCCATTTATCATGAAATTTGATGGTTATGATATCACTGTGTCTTGGTAGTTTGCTTTATCGTTCGATGGATATAGAGCTAAAGTTGGAGGTGTCCATCGCAGAGTTCTTGAACAATCCCTATTTCTACGCCGCTGGCACCTTTGTCGAGGGCAAAATGGTGAAAGGCTGTAAAGTTAAAGGATGTCCGTGGACCTCTTGTTTCAATCTCGTCACAGTGAATTCATGCGGCCAGGGTTTACGGTAAAGGAGATGTTGAAATCATTTGGTATGATCTTTGATGATTATCAAAGCGGTTTGTAACTTGTGAAGGCGATGCGAGGGTTGATGATTTCCTATTTCATCTACACTTGTTAATGATTTTTATGGGTTTGGGCTTAGTATGCCACACTAACTCTGCTTGAAGTCACATTCCAAAATGGCTAAGAGATATAAAGCGTAGCCATGCTGATACTAGCCTTTTTCATGTTGGTTTAATTAAGATGATTTTGTTCACGAATTGGGGTTACGTCAAAATTCATGGCGTGATTTTCTCAGCCACAACGGTTTTGAAGGATCGCATCCTCCACGGTGGATAAGCCTATGATTGCCAAAAAACCTACCCACAGTGCCTTATAGTTTTTTGCTACCCAAACCTAAACCGACTCACCTTTTAATTCACCTCTCGCCATGACTGAGCAGACCGAAGTTGATAAAGATACAACCCAAAAGACTAGAGCAAAGTGGTTTTAATGCCTAGATGCAAGAAGAGCAGCTAGGCTGATCTTGCATGGCGAGGAACAAACCAAACCCCACAATGAGTTAGAACCCATGCTTAATCAGTGAGATTTCGGATGCGAAGTGGAACGATTTCTCACTGAGGAATACCCTTATTCCGAGGGTTTGTGCTACAAAACGTCTTATGATTTTGTTAAGAACTCACCTCCTTACCTGCGTGATGACGCTGAATTCCCTGGTATCGAACCACGTGAAATAGCAGGGAATCATCGGAACCTCACGCTCAAGGTTGCTTCACCTTGCGATCGGTGTGGAATGTGGTTGGAGAGATACTATCTGGATGTCCCAGCGTTGCAATCCAAAATTCATGATATGGAAAACCAGAAGTGGCGAGGATCAGGTGGGAGTGCAAAGGCGATAGCGACAAGAAACCACGAACTGATGGGACGATCCTGTTCAAAAATTGTGAGTTTGCTACAGCTATTTTCAATTCAGGATTGACATAGTCTCGGCACCTTTGATGGTATGGTTCTCGATCATTTATATGACATCCTGCTCTGTTACATAAGCGTGATTTGTTGTATATGGTTTTGGTTTGATGTATTATTTTGTTATGGTTTAAGATGCGATTGGATTTGATTGTGATTTAATGGATCATAGAATAGATATGATTGCCCATCTTTAGTTCGATGCCCTGATTAAATTTGATGTATTTTAAAATAGAATGTTGTTTATGATGCAATTTTGATGGTGTGATTTGAATCAGTTATAGGTAAAAGTAGTTTGAATTGGTTAGTTGTTTGTGTGGTTTGAACTAAATGAATTAATTCTCTGTTGGTGTATAACCGATTATGGCTCATTCGATATTCATTCTTTGCTTTGAATTGGATTGTTTCAAAGTTTGGTTTCCTTTTTATAATTGATTTGGTAAAATTCGGTATAGATTTATAGATCATGTCGATTTTATCGCTTTTGTCACGATTGGTATGCGTAATTTGTTGATCGCCAAAGATTTTGAGTTGATATTCAATCTGAATAATTCTATTTCATATTGTGTTTGTAATGGATTGACATCATCCTGCTATAATTAGTTTATACGGTTATGCTTGTGAACTGTTTGAAGCTCCGCAATCGAGATCTATGATGGGATTCTATGGCTACGATTAAGCATAAAATTATTACAGTTTTCTATATTGGCAAAAGTCGAACGATATGTTAATCGATAATTATTGTTTGCAAATCCCTCCTGTATGGGTTACCGGTAATTGACATTCATGAATGGTTTTGATATGATTGATTTGGTGTGTTGTGCTTGTAATGGCAATTATTCATATTCTGTCTCGATTGTATCTTATTGGATTTGATTTGATTTAAGGTTTACTTTTATTAAATCATTTGATTATTAAAAAAAAGATTAGATTCTATATGATTTGATTTGATCAGGTCTTGTTTACTATTCTAGACCATCTACAGAATCAGTGATTACATGTTTGAGTCTATAGAGTCATTTGTCGTTATTATTTTCTAAATAAAAATACTCTAACTTGATATTTGTGTCTAACACAGGAAAATTCAAATTGGTGATGGACATGAGGGGCCGGTTAGAGATATCTAAAGGATTACAACTTGCATTTCATTTTCTTAGTTTGGAATTTTGGGGTTATTCAGTTAGTAATGGCTGATTGTACTCACAGGGATGACTTTAGCTTGTGAGAAACTTATATAAACCTATGGTTTGTAATAATTAACAATCCTCGGGTTAGGAGAACAAGGATATGGAGTTAAGAATCAAGCTGAGCCCGGAGGTGGTGTTTTATAGCTTTTGCTTTTCAATATGTCAACACTTTGTTCTATGTTTTTGTATATCGACTTGTTTATGGTTTAGTATTCGTTAGCTATCGAATCACATACAAATGATATAATCTTAATGTTGTCATCTATATCTTGTTCCTAAATCAATAAAGGCATAACAATTATCAATTCTTGTTAGTGAATGATAGCTTTGTCTTCTTCATAATTTGAATTATGATATATAAGTTTGCTACACAATAGGTTTCCCCTTTTGGAGGAATTTATAATCAAACAATTGTTATGATAATCTTTTTATGTCTTGTTTGTCCTGTAATAATACTTGAGGAAGCATTATAGCTGATGGATTTTGAAGCTTAAGGGCTAAGCGTTGTGAGTTTCCCTCTCCAATCGGCTTAGAAGTCATACAAGCGGAGGCCGGGACTTGAGCGTTTCCAGGTCAGTTAGTATTTAGTTTGCTGCTTTTTATTAAGTAGTTTAATATAGATATAATTTTGATTTGTTTTAATTTAAGTTAGTTTACCTTTTTATTCATAAATTATAAAATAAAAAGAGTTATCTTATTTGTCTTGGGGAAACAAACAGAATTAGTTTCACAAGTTTATTCAAATCTGTAGTTTGCATGTAATGTATATTTGTGAATAAGCTGTAATTAACTGATAATTAGATAGTTGATTTGAGTTATTATAATCACTTAGTTAGTATCTTGTAAATATATAATAGTTAGTAGTTTATAGTTAGATTAGTATAGTTAAGTTGAACATTTTTTATTAGTTTCTAGTTTCCTCTATTTTTAGTTTGATTTCTTTTATTTTAGTTAGATTAGTTTATTTTAGTTTGTTTTGTGGTTTCGTTTCCTTAGTTTAGATTATTTTAGCTCAGGATGCTTTCTCTTTGGTTTCCTTCTGAGACCAGGCTATTAGCGAACCCGTTAATTTCGTCAGGGTGGTCCATACCAAGCAGCGGCCAACGGAGCCGTTAAACTCGTCAGGGTGGTCCATACCAAACGGCTTGGGTTATTTAGACAACCCCGGACCGGTTCCACTCTCCCAGTTGACGGATGGACTGTTTCGCCCGTCAACAACACGCCAACCACCTGTCGTTGCATAGCCTCTGGAAAATCCTCTACCTGAACCACTGGTATCCTATGTGTCAAACAAGGCAAGTTGCCCTGCACGTTTTAAGGAACCTCTATGCTTCTCCTCTCACTGCCTCATCTCCTTGGTGCCTCCGACAATGTGATTTAAGCCCTTCCAGCCATTTTGGACCTAAATCTATGTTACATACGTGTCTAGTTAGTACTTAAACATCATCCAATTTGTTTTTTGTTTTCCTATAGAAAAATACAAAAAAATGAAATATTTAAAAACTTTGACATACCTATGTCTCTGTAGGCAGTCTGTGGTGGTAATGGCATGTCAGGGTCCCCTCCAAAGTTGATCCCTACATAGGGTTAGTAATCCATAGAAATGACTTGTCATCTCCACTAGTAAAAGAAATCATCATTGTAGAGTGTGGGAACCCTACCTCCCCCCCGCCATATCATCACCTCGGTCCACCATGCCATGGCTAGATCATGAGATCCTCCAGGAACGATCTCAACTCTAGGTCCCAAACCTGGAACCCGCTCGAAGAAAAAGACACACAAGATGGAAGAAAACCCGAAGTTCCTCTTATCACCCTGTTTGCATTCTGTCAACTGGCTCTTCATATTACCCAGTACCGAGGTGCACCAATCATACATTGTTAGTCTCAAACACTCTATGGATTAGAACACAAGAGACCTCGATGCCTGGTGCAATGAAGCTGATCCTTTGATTTGGGTCAAAATGAGGACAACAATATTGAGTCTTAGATTGTTTATCGCTCAGATGGGGAGTTGACTCCCGACCTTCTTGGTCCCTCCAATGTAGTGAGTGTCTATGTATTATTCTATATTCATATCACTCCTAGATCCTCGGGATTTGAGTTTCACCACCTCACCCCAATGCGACAACCCTAAAAATAAATAAATATCATCGACTTCAATCCTTCATGGTTTCTCATCAAGGTTGAAGCTCTCACTGCCTGGATCCCAGTAAGCCATGAGAAACTGTAGCAACCTCACTTGGGACCTAATCCCTTTGAGCGCCAAAAACTTGTACAACCCGCACATTTTCAAGGCCATTTGGGCCCCCGGATCTCTTTCCATAGCAACATCTACCTCCTCATGTTCCCCTTCCCTCTACTCTAGCACCATCCTGCTAGAGAAACATCACTTTTTGAGTTAGCAACCATCAAAAACTTTGTTTACGGACATATACGCAGGTTCCAACATTCACATTCGCATATAGGGTTGAGTATATGTTGGCTTTATTTTATACAACTATGTATAATCATGTGTATATGCGACTCGATGAATGGTAGCCTGCATACACCTAAAATTTTGATTTGCGCTCTAGATAACTTAAAAATTCAAACCTAAATACAAAATGTAATCCACTAGAAAGAAAGAGGAGGGGAAGAGGAATTATCTGGTCCAGATAGTCGCTGATTATGTCACGCGTCTCTTCCGCAATCACCAGTTGAAGTTCGAAGGTAATTTGGTCCAAAATCCACTATTTGGGTAAAAAAGTCAAATGACATAGTAAAATTTGGTTTTTATTACTATTTATAGCATTTTTTACCCACTTTGCATAGTTTTAGATCATATTTTCACCTAATGGACTAATACAATAGTGGATTGAGTTGGTTTTTGTAGTTTTTTTCCAGGGATTCTTGCGGTTTTTAGAGTTATGTCGACCATTCATAATTGCAGATAGGTATTTTCGCTACCCACCATATAGGATAGGTATTTGTTCCATCATACACACTTGCATTGTCCTATAACTGTCACTCATATGCCTTAGGTACGAGCCCATTTCTTAGAGAAATATAACCCTCCATCTACTACAAAGCATGTCGGTATCAAATGGTAGAGACTTACCAAACATGGGTACCCTAGTTAGATCATCTGCTTCATTTAGTGCCTGTGCAGATATTTTTTCTGTAGGACCAGGAGTCCCTTATAGATAATACATGACTTTATGTTGAACCTCATTTCTCACTCATAAACATGTTGACCTATACCTAGAGAACTCCCAAGCGAGTTTGATTTAAGCTCTTCTCCAACTCATTTTCAAAAAGGGAAAAGATTGTTGAGTGAACTTGTCTCTTTCACACTTGTCAATTGGATTTGAAAGGACATCTATTTGCTACAAGTTTATCCCTTTTTAAAACCAAGAAGACTAAGATTATGAAAAATGACAGTTTTTGACATTAATTTTTGTTTGCATCGCATGCCCTTGCTTGCAGTATTGAGCCTATTGTTGGTTCTCAATTTGCGTTATAAACCATTTGCCTCAGCAGTTTTGCATCCTCAACCAAGCAGAGCCTCATTTATATCCTTTTCAACTTGATACCTTATACCTAGGAGGGAACATTCCCCCGAGTGTCCATCTCCCGCATGCACCTCCTTGCATTGAGCATAGGTATTTTCCACTGCCAGAACTAGTTTTTCTTACTTGCGACACTTGTTTCCTCCTCTGTATCATAGCATTAATTTGACTATGAAAAAACAAAAAAAAGACGGGCGGGAAGGGAGTATTATCTTATATTGGCAACAGTCATGTCGCCTTTGAACAAAGAATTTTTTTTTTTAGTCCATTGTTCATCATAATTTTGGGTTTACCATGGCCTTAGGAAACTAAGATCGTTACAAAGATTTTACTCTCTCGACTGGTTACTCTTCCAGTCCCTATGGAGAGTTTTATTGATGCCTCCTACATCTCATGGTTTCATCATTAAGTCTATGCTACCAGAGTCTTCCATATGTCTCATGCTCTTGTTCAAAGGATGTCTATTAACCTGTGTCGGCCATTCCTCAGAACTCTTGACTTTTCATGTCGGCCATACCCTCATTTTGTCTCAGAATCACATGAAGTTGTAGTCCTACTGCGCACCTTGGTCCTACTTTCCTCATTGGTAGGTAACCTTGAACCCAACAGTCGATATTTCATCATTGGTCATTGACTGGGTGGTTTCCCTTGTGTTTGACGACAAGACATATATTCACACATTGAGATTCGTGCAGTGTCTTGGATTCCATTATCCTTATTGGTGGTTTCCTCACCTTTGTCAAGTGTTTTCCTCATTGGCTTCTATTCAGAGGGTATTTTTCATGTACCTCTTGCACTTGGCACACGCGAAAGACACACAGGTTCATTGGTTCGTGAACATGTTCTTCGTCTGATTTTGTCCAAATCATTAGGCTCCTACTTTGTACCTCATGATGAATGATGAGAGGTGCCTTAATCCTCTCCTTTCAGTGGGTCTCCTTCCATTGACTTCAGCTCATCTATTTTGGAAATGAGACCTAGAGTCCTATAAGTACCTAGAGGCTTGCAGTCATTAGTGGCAAGTTCTCTCGCCATCGATAGTTGGGAATACATCAATGTCTCTTGATTGATGGATTCTTCAAGTGTTCAAACCCGACTCCTTTATTCACACTTGTAAGAATGTACTTGGTGCCTTGATACCTACTTTCATCATCGGTAGGTTGTCTCGCATTTGTTAATGATATATACCTCAATGATCGATAATCAAATGAAGTCTCATTGTGTTCGAACTCAAATCCTTTATTCACATGATGTAGACTTGCACCTTTGGTGGATTGTGTAGAAGACTTGAAGACATCAGTTTGTAGCCACAACTTTCCTGATCTATTACTACATTTTCATTGGACCAGTACTTGTGTGACTTCAGTGATCATGGGAGATCAGATTGTACTCCATTGAATACAAATATATTAAGATTGATTTCGAGACTGGTTTTACTGGGCCTTCTTTGTGACCATGATAGCCTTTGGTGTGTAAACACATTTGTGTTTTCCTATCCATGGCCATGAACAATTGTTTGGTATATTTTCACATGGATCTGCAGTGTAATTCAAATTGGTAGCCATGTATGCAAAGTCAGTACAAATTGTAATGAGCAACTAGTTCTTCCAGTCGGGTCCCCATTACTCCACTTCTAGGTTTTTATAATGTATTTTGGCCATCACAGATACTCTGACCTCACACATAAGGGGGCATATTTTATAGCAAGATTTGCCTCACCCCATGTAATGTTGCACATAAGTCCTTTTTCCATTTCCCTATGCAGACTTGAAGTCCCTTTTTTGCAAATCCCAGATCTAAAGACGTAATTTTTCCACATATACATGCCTTGACTAGTATACAACATGCGTATATGCAGATTGCACCACTACAGCCCGCGTACATTGTGAAATGTGCCCAAAATTGAAAAATGGTGTCGGGTTTCCATTTCACGTCACGAGATCAATGATCCTTGGCCTTCCATACACTGGAAACATTCCAAATCATCCCTTCAATTCCATTTTAAGGCTATAAATGGGCCAAATCTGAGCTATGGAAAAGAAGAGAAAGAATTCAAGTTTGAGAGCAAGGTTACTCTGGAGAAATTATTCACTTCACATGGAGTCTGCATCCCTTTTTCCTTTAAGTTTGAACACATTGTTCAACACCCAAGCTCTTCCCTTACTTATTGAGAACTTCATTGTCTCACTAATATGAGCTTGCCTTTGGTGGAGTATTGAAGTGGTGGAGGCCCAGTTGGAAGGAACTTATTTTCGCGGTTTCGAACTGTTCGAAAACATAGGTATTCCAACAGAGGATGAACACCTTCAGTACCCATTCACATAACCAGATCAAAGATCAACACACCAATGTTTTCACGTGGTAAAACCCCTACGGGGAAACATCCACGGCCCCAGCCAACGCGGCCACTTGGAGAAGTTTATTAATGCAAAGAAAAAGATTACAGAGAGATTTTACAAGAGAGTTTCTTACAATCGATCATCGGCAAATGACCCTCCATGCTCTTTAAATAGAGATCATGGACCAATCGGGTGCTAAGACACAGATCAATGGCCATTAAGATCGAGGAGAGTATGAACCGTCAGATCACTATATGTCGGGAACATATCGTGACCGTCGGATTTCCTAACTACAAATGCATACTAATGCATACTAAAGAAACACTCTTTTACCTAATGACATATTAGACCAAGTGGATCTTAACTAACTCCTAAGTGTCTAAATATCCTAACATCCCCCCTTAAGAACAACTTGGTATAGGATTGAAGTATTTACAATAATGACACAATAGGAGAAGGAAGGAAGCATTATAGCCTATCCCCCCTTAATGACAACTTCCTGAACTCCTAACATAGATCAAATTTTGGAAAACTTCGCTTCTGTAAGAGACTTTGTGAAAATTTCTGCAACTTGATCTTATGTAGGGAAAAAGAGCACTTCAATAACTTGATCATGAATGAGCTTTCTGATGAAGTGCATGTGTAGCTCGATGTGTTTGGTACGCTGATGTTGAAATGGGTCTTTGGCGATCTTGATGGCACTCTGATTGTCACACCAAAGGCTGGTCGGGTGTTGGTGCTGGAATCCAAACTCTGAAAGGATTTGTCAAAGCTACAGGGCTTCCTGACTTGCATTTACCGCTACTTGGTACTCTGCTTCTGCTGAAGAAAGTGCAATAGCCTGTTGTTTTTTACAGGCCCAAGTGACAGGGCCTGATCCAAGGCTGAAAACATAACCTGCAGTAGACTTCTGATCATCAGGGTCGCCAACCCAATCTGAATCAGTGAAACCAACCAATAAGGGAGTCCCCCCTGAACTGTAATGTATCCCAAACTGAACTGTACCACGAACATAGCGAAGTATCCTTTTAGCTACTTTCCAATGGCTTTCATGGGGTGTTTGCATAAATCAGGAAACAAGACCAACAACAAAGGAAATATCAGGACGGGTATGAGTCAAGTATAAGAGGCTACCAACTAACTAACGATACAGGGTGGCCTCAACTTCAGGAGAAGTACAGGTGGCAGAAAGCTTGAATCTAGACTAGAAGGGAGAAGGGGTTGGTTTACAATAGTCCATGTGAAAGCGATGAAGAAGGTCACAAGCATACTTAGACTGGGAAAGAAAAATTCCTCCATTGGTTTGAAAAACTTGGAGGCCAAGGAAATAGTGCAAAAATCCTAAGTCTGTCATTTCAAATTTCTTCTTAAGGCTGGTTTTCACATGGTTTAAAAGTTTTGAGTCATTACCAGTAAGGATAAGGTCATCAACATAAAGGACA